>JAXBDA010002939.1:0-38347 GCA_036023075.1 Gaultheria prostrata | reverse complement strand
AATAATAATTTCTCAAACCGTACTAAGTATTTTGTAATGGGTTGCACTTCACGTTTTCCAACGTGCACTCTGATGGAAACTCGTTTTATTAAATTAATCCTAATTAGTTATCTTAATTAATGCTTCCGAAATTCGGGGCGTTACACACGCCGAATGCATTGTCTTAAAATTCATTATGCGCTCCTACCGTGTATTTTCTAACGATCACAAACGACTTCAAGATGCACTCCAAAACTCACAAGATTTGGTACAATGTATAGATGCACCAAATGAATTTACCAAGTTTGTATATGTTTTTTAATCAACTTCGAAAGGGTACATCGAGAAAAAAAGGAAGGGGAAACCATCACCTCTAAGACATTCATCCCAACTAGATTAACACAAAACCTTAGAGGAATTGTTGAAAATGATTGCCCTAATGTACTATTCCATTAGAAATTATTGTTACCCAATCTAATCATCTTTTTTAATTAATCATTTTTCACATCATGGAATGGAATGTCGGTAGGACCCATGGAATTATTCCATGCTTTTAAGGGCAAGGACTGTGGTACACCATGTGACCATGTCTTCTCTCACATTTGTGATGGATCCAACACGTTTTTTAATAGACCCCATAGAAATACGTGGTGGAAATAAGACTCGGGGAACCATGCTTGCCCCCAAGGTGAATAATTTCTCTCTTCAACCTGAATTCTCCCACAGGATCTCCAAGTCCTTCTAAGGTGTGGACTACAACTTGTACTGTACACAAACTTTGCATCCGCATGATGTTTCGTGTGTAAGTGAAAAAGTTAACACATAGAAAGTGCACACAAAGAGTTTGGTTCATGTGCCAAAATGGACAATAATTTTTTACATAAATGGTCACAATATTTTATTTTAGTGGAGAAAGCTTTTAAAAAAAAAGGGCAAAAGGGTTTGCGACACATGTCCTTATTTTTTTCCAGGAATATCACTGTCTCATGGGTTGTGTACCCTGCATTTACACTTAAGTGGTCCATTCTAATACTCCTCTTAATAGTAATTAACTCTTAATTTTTGATGAGTCACTTATAGTTAAGAATAGATTACTCAAAGCTCCAATGAAAAAGGAAAAAGCAAATTAGGGAACTGATGTCCTATGTTTATGTTCTGTATTACATGAGATGCATGTGATGTGGCTCAACTCAACTCACTTTTTATTAACATATTCATACTTTTCCACATCAAAATGACTTGAATTTTTTTTATTTGGAGTAGATATGTGACTGTACTAAGAAGCTGAATTCTTTTGAGTATCATATAAACCACAGCTACTAAGGGAGCACTTTATACACTATACGAATCTCTTTTTCTTTTTTCTTCCGATGGTCATGGGTGTCCAGACCAACTTACACGCAACTTAACTAATCTCATCTCTGGTCCGGCCAAAATAAGGTCATTCATGCATTAACGCATAGATTAGGGGATTTACAAAAGATTACTTTCTTGCTGCTTGATCTCAAAATCAAACCCTGGTCAATTGTGTGGGATTGAAGCAAACCCACCAAACTTACTAGACTAACCTCCAAACAAGCACAAACTTATCTCCAAATGTCTCTTCTGTTACGAAGACCGCTCTTGGCCATTCCCTTGATTCATACTGATGAGAATTTTACTCCACGTGAAGTTGAACAAAAAACTGTTGAATTGGCCGATCACAGATTTGTCATCTATATGCGCATACAAAATGAAACTTTAAATCGTAGGCTTATGAAGGGGAATTGATGTTTAATGAAAAATCCTAGGTTTATAGACGACTCTTGCTATTTGTTTGATTCTAAGCATAAGGCTTGGGGTTTTTTTAAAGGAGGTTTTTTTTTAAAGGATTGTCAATCCCTGAATTCTAGACGCAAAGACTAACGAATCTCTTGTCTATTCAGTTGTTTGTGTACTTCTATTTTTGGAATTCAATTGAAAAGATTTTGTCCCTTTCTCTTAATTGGTAATTCGTTTTTATTAAGTAAAACACCAATGTATATTGAGTTCAAGAAAAAAAATAGATACGAATTGAATGTAACAACAAGAAAGTGTACAAAGCTCAAACCGTTACGCAATATCGTTTTTACACATATTCAAGCATCTAACAAATGCAATGTCGCATTCCAATCAATTTTCTACCTGTTAATTTGCTTTATATTGACAAAAGTGACATCTATTTTCATTCCTTTTTAATTTCCTTTTAGATAGATGGAATATCAAAACTAATCCAGTGACAGACAATAAATAAAAACAAGGGAGAGTTAATTAGGCATCCTGTATCAAAATTATCATTATGATTCCATCCTATGAGATTTGAATATTTATGATTCCATCCTAAAATTCAAATAAACCCCAAAACACCCTTTCTCTCTCCTAAATCTCCTAATATTTCTCTTCTGATTTTTCTAATATTTCTTTCTCCTAGTTTTCTAGCATTTTTCTCTCCTAATCTTTCCTAATTTATCTCAATCTCTTTCTCCTATCTTAAAAAATATATCTCTTTCCTAATCTTATAATTCTCTCTCCTAATATTCTCACACCTAAAATCTAAAAAAAAAAATTAAAAATAAATAACCATGATATTTTGTCCTAAAAATGCAAGTCATGAGATATTGATTTCATGCACTTTTGTAGTAATCAACCATGTTTTTTACCATGATAGATTTATGTACCATAAAAATCATTTCACAATTTTTCATGACCAAATTAAATATGAAAAACATGATACATTTATGAACAAATACACCATGAAATCATACACCACTACACATCTATTTTATATCAACATGGTAAATCAATAAACCATAATCACGGTATAAAATAACCATCTTCTAAATGATGAACATCGTTAATTAAAAACTCCTATCATGGTAAAACTATTTACCATGAAATCGACCTGTTTTTCATGGAACTGATACCATGAAATTTTACAACAGAATGTTAAAACAAATATACCATGAAAAACCAAAATAAAAAATAAAACTCCAACCCAACATGTTAAATCAATAAAGCATAATCACTGTATGAAATAATCATCTTTATAAAGGATGAGCATGGTTTATTGAAAACCCCTATCATGATGAAACTATTTACCAAGAAAATCGACTGTGTTTTTCATGGAATTAATACCATGAAACCTTGAAACAGAAAAGGTTACAACAAATATACCATGGAAAAGCCAAAAAAAAAAAAAAATCCACGGAATTCGTACCAAAACCACTCTAATCATTGATCTAAATTTAAGAATCCTTGTTGAGACCTAAATCACAAAATCAGATCTCGAATTGAGACCTAATTAAAGAGCTCCATATTCAATCCGATGATTCTTGAACCCATTTCAGAGGAAAACTACAATAATACCTTGCTCAAAGCTGTACCTAATTGGAGTGGTTGATTTCAGAGTTCTATCACCGACATCTACGAAGCAATGAATGGTGACGAATGGGTATTTGCCGACCGTTGCATTAAAACTACGGCATCCATAAAGTTGATGGATTATAACAGCCCGAACGAGGTTGCTGAAGCATCCGAAGAGATTGCGGTCATATTTGAAACCGACGATAGAGCGGCAGTCGGAGTCGAAGAAAGTGGTGGTGGACGGCATGGTGTCGTGTGCTAGTGCGGTGGTGGATGGCATTGACGAGAGGTGTAGCCGCCCATGGAGAGAGAGAGAGAGAGAGAGAGAGAGAGAGAGAGAGAGAGAGAGATTTTAGGGGAATCTGGTGAAATGAATCACATCCCACGTAAATAGGGATGTGATAAGTGGAGATGAAAGTAATTCCTAAAATTTAGCTATGTATATATGCAAATTACCAGTGGTTGATTATTGTGATATGTACGTAACTAAGTATAGATGGATATCCTTTGACAAATTTTATCCTCTGAATTCTTTTCACATTATTTATGTAGATATTTTATCATGTGGTAAATTTGGTAATAAATCAATTAACGAGGGCACTTTCGGCCAATATTCAAATTTCAGGATGGAATCATAACTATTCAAATCTCACAGGATGGAATCATAAGGATAATTTTGGTACAGGATGCCTAATTAAATTTCTCAAAAAAAAATCAAAAAATACTCATTTCTCCCTCTCCAATTATTACTTACACAGTTAAAAAAAAAGGGGCAAATTGGACTAGGGTCCAAGGATTCGGGTCCAGTGGGCTGTTTAGTCCAGCGGAATGTTTTTAGATTGGGTGTATACAGTGTTTTAAAAGTTGTGAGCTCATTAGTCTTCTGATGGACAATATTGCCCCGCGTAGTATATAACGTTTAGATTTCAAACTATCTTCTTCTCTCTCTGATTTGTTCGATCTGTTGGCGGCAATTTCTGCTTCTCTTTGGATTTTTATTAATCGTGCGTCAACCTCTTTCTCTCTCGATTTCGTTCTGTTCCTGGATCAGAGATATCGTTGGATCATTATCTGTCTCAGCGATCTACGTCTATTTTGTGATCGGTAAACACTCTGTGATTTTGATTTCTCTCACGATTTAGTATTTCGTGAGATGTTCACTCTTTGCGATCTATGTGTGTGTGTGTGTGTAGATGTATTTAGAGTCTGTTCTGGCTGAAACACACTTATGTCGTGCTTTTTGTAGATACAGAATATATTTTTGCTGAGATGTGGATATCTCTTTGTTTATTTTTGGTAGATACAAACTTAGTTTTTATGATATATGTTTATCTTTGGCTTTATGTTGAAGATATAGTTTGTTTTTGGTTGAGATATGGTTATCTCGTGCATAAAGTTTCTTTGGGTGAGATGTGCATACCTCCTTATTTTGAGATATGATTATCTCTTTTTATTTTTCGCAAAGTTAAGTTCATTGATATAAAAATGGAGTCATCTGCTCTTGTATTGTGCAAGCATGGATCATTCACTTTAGTTGTTAAGTTTGTGAGCGATTTTAAGTTTGAGGATCTTGTAGCAAGTATTTGCTAGAAGTGGAACAATTTGGTAGCAAGGAGGTTCAATCTTTTATATGTTGTTTCTGGACATAGTAACTGTCTCACAACCTTAACATGATTGCGTTAGCTAGCGCTTATGGTTTTCCTTGTGTTGAGGTATCTATTAATGAAGGGCAGTCTGCTGGTTGTGTTGATCGCGGTAATAGTATTCAAATTAGTGAATGCAGTAATGCTCAAATTGTTGAAGATCCTCTTGAAAAGTTTTGTCCTCATGAGACAAAACGGCTTTCTATTGATTGGGCATATTTGATTAGTCATGTTGGTCAAGAATTTAGAAGCGGTGTTGAGGATTTTAGGACTTGTTTGTGCAAGTTTGCGATTGAACTTGGATTCAAGTTTAACTACTTAAAAACGACAAAATAAGGGTGACAACTAATTGTTGTAAGAAGACTGATGGTTGTAGATGGTTTATTCATGCAGTTTTAGACAAATTGAATGATTTTTTTCGCATTATGGAGTTGCACAAAGAACACGACTATGGTGGTACAGTTTTGTAACGCCCCGAATTTTGGGAACGTTAATAATAATATTACAACAGTAAAGTCTGAATAAATATTACAAGTCTTTAAATAAAATACTGAATATTACATTATCAAATACTGGGTCGGGTCTGTCCCCAAGTCAGCAGTTTCTCCATACTGCTCCAAATCGTAATATCATTCCTGATTATTCTGGTAATCTGGCATAATACGTCCGAGTTGACAAACAACATCATAGCATTATGCCAGAGTTACACAAAGTAACACCGTGAGTGATACGCCCAGCAAATTACCCTACCCAAACCCTAGTCTAGCAATTCTAGAACAATATGTGAAAAGAGAGGCAACAAATAATCCATGTCAAGAAAATCATGATTTCAAGCATGACGGTAAAAACAGAGTAATTGAAATCAGAGTGCGTGCAATAGTGTCAATTCCCATAACAACAGTGTTCATGCCATAAAATCAACGGCAGTGTCAAATCAATATCTCATATCATTTCTCCCAACAGTATTCTTCTTCAAATTTCATATCCACATCCATCATCATCATCTCCCATCGCTTGAAGGTTACTGGGCTTGTTTCCGTCTCGTTTCAACTGACGAGTCCTAGCCTTTCCGCTCGAGATCTCGGCCGTCTTACATCACTAAACTTAACCAGTCTATTTGTAAGGTCCATCCATCCCGCGACTCACACGACATAGTCTCGGCCGTCTTATGTCACTGAACTTAACCAGTCTGTTCATAAGGTTCGTCCACTATGTGTTACGCACGCTTAACCCTAACCTCCATATCCTCTCTGCGAATTGGGGCTGGCATTCTCGCTGCGTCACCGCATCAATCTAGTCCCGGCTGTCTCATATCACTGAACTTAACCAGTCTGTTTATGAGGTCCGTCCACCAGTCGTCACCACATCGGTCTAGTCCCGGCTGTCTCATATCACTGAACTTAACCAGTCTATTTATGAGGTCTGTTCACTAGCCGTCATCATTTCCATCATCATTCTCATCTCTTATCATCATTTCGAAAATCATTTCTCAAAAACCATGTCATGTCGTTGTCGTTGTTGTATCAATTCGTGCTCGTGCAGCATGTCTTTTCAAACTCTTTTCGTGAAAAATTCCTTTCTTAGGAAACATGTCACTTTAAGACAAAACCATCTTTGGGTGACTACTTTTGATAACGAGATAACCAGGAAAGTCCCAGGCCGGGGGTCAGAATATCCAGTTAATATCACCCATCCCTTTCTTAGACAGCGCGAAGCTTGTCTTTTTGACAGACTTTCAAGGGGTGTTAGCCTTGGGCTATCTCATCATCTCCAGTGAGTCAAATCATTTTGATAACATATTTTTTTGGAATATCTCGTATCGTTGAAATCGTACTTTTCGTTTCAAAAACTCGTCGGACATTATAACGGTGCATTTCCAAAAGTCCATTTTTTTTCGTGCATGCAAAGTAACGACTATTTTTCTTTCAAAAAAGTTTCGGGCATTATGACTACATGATTTTTGGAACACAATCTCAATGCGGGCATTATAACGACTACGTGCGATGAAAAGTAATTTTTTTCTATGCCACCATTTTACTTTTTGCCATAAGCGAAAAACTAGTAACTTTCCTTCAAAACCAACTTGCAAACAACTATGGGAAAATTATTTTAACTACGGGAAGATCAAAACGACTACATAAGAGTTATTTCTAGACTAGAAAAACTAGAGTGGAATGTAGGTAAGGTAACTTACGAGTTTCTGAATTTAATCGGGGCCGACAAAGCTAGGTTAGTATTCCGGCGAGACGAACACCACACGAACACCTTTTCTTCCTACTTTCTTCCTAATTTTGGATTGGAGGGTGGTCGAGGGTGGTGGAGAGTGGCGGCTAGGATGGGTTTTTGGAAGAGCCAACAAGAACAAGAACAAGAACTAACAAGCTACTACAAAGGTGGTAGTCTGCATGGTTGAAGGTGTGAGGTTTTATGCATGCATGGAGGGGTATTTATGGGCTCCAAAGGGAGCTTCTACACACCAAGGGTGGCCGGCCATGGGGAGCCCATGTGCTCTCCATAAATGCCAACTTCTCTCATTCATGAGAGAAGTACAATGTTCATGTGTCTAAGGTTGGCCCCCTATGGGTATAGGTTGTACAAGAATAGGCTAGGGTATTAAATTCTAGCATGTGGTTGGAGCTTACTTGCCCTAGTTAGTCACTCTTTGTTGTGTAGATGTTTGCATGGCCACCTTTGATTTTTGGGAGTTTTTGGTACACTAATTTATTACTTATTGGCTAAGTATCAAAGGGTATATCCATATGGCTATTATAGGGTCTTGAAAATAGGTAGGAATCTCCCATAAATGGGAAGTTTTTGTTCCCCCAAATGTGGTAATGCTTAGGTTAGGTCCTAGGCTAGCATGTGCATGTATTTTGCACATGCAAGGAAGGCCAAACTTGGGAAGCAAGTACTCCCTCCTCTCTTCCCCAACCGTCTCTCTCTCTGTCTCTCTCTCTGTCTCTCTCTTATTTATTAACTTAACACAACCATAATGTACTATGTTGACCCCAAGTATAAAGGTGGGTGGCCTTTGGGAAAAAGAGTAGTTGGTCTCATACTTTAACATTGAATGAGGTGGTTGGGAGGTAGCACGGGGTTTCGGGTGGTGAAAGGGGTAGCCCTCGACACGCACATGTAGTCCCGCGACTAAACTACGCGAAATAAATAACTAAAAAGATAATTAAACATAACATTTAAAGAAAAATAGAAAATAAAATAAAGAAAATTATTTTATTTAATTAAACATTTGAATATAAAATCGTCCGAAAATACGAGTCGTTACAAGTTTGTAGTTCCAAAAGTTCTCGAATGAGTTCGAAATTGGTTGCAAACTGTATTTTTGATGTGGTTCGTAATAAAGGGTCGTTTGAACAGATAGAAGATGTCAAATTATTTCAGCAAAGATGTAGTACTACAATTAGTTACACCCATGCTTGGTTGGGGTTGAGAAGGCAACTTATGAATGCAGTGGTGATTACATGTTGCAATTTGATTGACTTCGGTGGTATGCTGAGATGGCGAAGGAGAAAAATCCTGGTACTATCATGGATGTTGAATATTGTGAAGACAATCGGTTCAGAAGGTTATTTGTGGCATTCGATGCATGCATTAGACGATTCAACTATTGTCAGCCTTTTTTGTGTCAGGATGGTACATTCTTGAAGGGTAGATATAAAGGAACTCTGCTCGCTGTTGTAGGCAAGGATGCCAATCAAGGTCAGTTTTCTTTTCTATTGTCTTTTTTTGTGTTTTGTTTTTAGCTGAGATGTGCGTATCTCTTTGTTTAAGTTTTGTAGACTAAGAGTCTGGTTTGGGTGAGATATTCTTGTCTCCTGCTTTTCTTTTTGGTTAATAGTGTTTTTTTTCGCTGAGATATGTTTATCCCTTGGTTCATTTTGTTAGATACAGATCTGTTTGTGGCTGAGATGCCCATATCTCTCTGTTCAATTTCATACATTTGGTGTTTTCTCTCACACATGCTTATCTCTTGCTTTGTTTGGTAGAAAAATAGTGAAACAATGTGATTTTACTCATTTTATGGCATTTTTGTGTTCCTGTGTGTCTCACATGCAAGAAAACATATGATCGTTTGTACTTTTGAGTGACACATGTAAGAAAGAGAGTGACACGCGTAAGAATATCATACTATGAACAGTTTTTTTTTTCAAATCCATTCTGTAGAAGAAAGGGTTCACAAAAAAGAAGAAGAGAAATTCTAGGGTTTTCAGAGGGGATTAGGATTTACAAACCCAAAAAACCCTTATCCACCCTCAGCTCTACTATAGACAGTAGAGAGAAAACCAAAGTACGGTGTGAAAACGTACAAAAAAAACCCTATTCTTCTACATTTTCAAATCGTAGGTGCGGCGTTCCCTTCTCCTCCTCCTCGTCTCCAAAGAGCTGCATCCCCTCATGCCTGGCTTCTTCATCCTCCAAAAACTATGTGAATTGACGGTCCTGTGTGTCCTGGATTAGTTTGCGAAGCTCGTCTATCTGCTGCTGTTGATTTTATGGACAATCATCGCCATGAGAGTGTCACTGTTGTTTTGGATTTCATTCACGGTTCTCATCATGGCATTGAGGGGAACTGGTACGTCGGCCATCTTGGACTCTTGCTTTTTGTTTCTTCTAGAATTAGTGGTGGTAGGGGTTGGGTAGTGGGTGCATTTTATAGTGGATTTCTGGGGTAGGGGAAAGGACACGTCGGTTGCACTGTACATGACGTCACATTAATACCTCCTGATCATCTCATTAACTGTACGTCATTAAACACCGTTTAGTGGATTGTGAATATTAAACGCGATTAATTGGTTTCAGAAGATGAAGAGGTATGCACATTTCACCCAAAACAGTACCCGTCTCTTTATCTTCCAAATTTAAAGCTCCATTTAATGAGCAGAGACAACAATATCACGCCTTAAACAAATAGAATTTGTTTTATGAGATATTCTAATCTCATTGCCTTTGGTTTTGATTGATTGTGGCATATTTTCCATGACATATGGTTTTCTCATGATTGGTTTTTGCATATACAGGGACTGTTTTAGGTGACATACGACTATGAGATATTCTTATCTCATTGGTTTTCTTTTTAATTGATTGTGTATATTTTCCATGAGATATTCTTATGTCATGATTGTTTCTGCATATATAGGGACTGTTTTAGCTGAGATACGACTAATTTTTGGTTTTTTGTTTTAAACATGAAGGGTTATTTCTAGTTGCTTATGGTATTGTTAATTCTGAGACGGATGATCCTTGGCTTTGGTTTTTGATAAAGTTGAAAGGTATTCTGTCAACTCCTGAACTTTCAATCATAACAGATCGTCATACTGGTCTTGTGAAGCATGTTCCAGAGGTTTTCTCAACCTGTTATCATGCTTATTGTTTGGAGCATTTGAAGAATAATTTGAGGGATAGGCTTTCAGGTCGAGCACCAAATGGCTTTAGGGAGCGGGTAGTGAATCTCTTCAGAGATTCTGCTCATGCACCTACAATTTTGGCTTTTAATAAGTGTCTTGAGGAATTGTGTGAGGTTGGTGGAGATAAAGCAAAAGAGTTTGTTTCATCTGTGTCGTATGATCATTGAGCAAATGCATTCTTTCCAGGGAAGCAATATGGTGAGATGTCATCAAATGCTGTTGAGTCTTTCAACAATTGGATTCTCGAGGCGCGTAAGTTGCCAATCCTTCAATGTGTTGAACTAATCAGGGTTCAAATCATGAAACAAATGTGTGAGAGGAGACTGTTATCAAAGAAGTGGTGCAGTGTCGTGTGTCCTGTAATGGACTTGAAATTGAAAGACCATTTCGACAAAGGAAAGACATGGGCTGTGTTTGGCTCAATTGAGGAGGTTTTTGAAGTGTCTTCATTCCCAGCAGTTGTGGTTGATATACAAAACAAGACATGCACATGTTATCGTTGGGACCTGCATTGCTTCCCTTGTGTTCATGCAGTCATAGCTCTTCTTCAGAAGAAAGGGGTAGATATGTCCAAGTATATAGATCTGTTCTACACAACTGATGCTTTCCGATTGTCATATGAGTGTGCAATAAATCCCATTCCTAGTCTTGAAGCTCCCGAGGTTAGTAAAGAGACTGCTATTATTCTTCATCCTAAAACAAGGAGGCCAAATGGCAGACCAAAGGTTTCAAGTATCCAATCAAGGGGTGAAAAAGTGAAGCAACTAAGGTGTTCTAGGTGCAAGAAGATGGGAAACCATAATAAGAAGACTTGTAAAGAATCCTGTGATTGAGTGATTTTGCGTTCTATTGTTGACTCCTATTCATTCATTTTACATAAATAAAACTGCTAAATCTTGGACGATTTTTCCAGTTCATTATGGTTGCTTTGTTTATTTATTTGTTCTTTTTTTTAGCTGTTGGTGCATGTTGGTCAAAACATAAACTATTTTTGTGAGATACGGTTATCTCTTTCTTACTATTTGTAGATGCAGATACTGTTTCGCTACCTACTACAGTTGCGGTGTTGGTCAAAATAGAAACTGTTTCTGTGAGATACGGTTATCTCTTGCTTACTATTTGTAGATGCACATACTATTTCGCTACCTATAGTTGCGGTTTTTTCCTGAGATGCAGTTATCTTTTCAAATCTGTACTTGTATTTTTCAACCATACATACTAGAAAGCAATTGCAGTTGAAAAGACTAGAAAACAATTCAACAAGTAGTGATTTCTAGATCATTCGTATTTCAAGCTAACATGTTAAAAGATGTTATCTGTAAAACTTTGACCCAACATTTCCCCCAATTGTTTGGCGCTAGACATCAATATAAGGGCTTTTATACAGAAAAAGAAAGTCAAAACTGATCAGATGTTATACTTCCTAATAGACCTATCAACAAAATATACCATTGTGAAAGTCCAGGTTTTGCTTTTGTTCTCAGGTTTTGTGGTCAGGTTTTGTGCTACCTCCCTGTCTTTCCAATCTTGTAGCGTCCAGGTTCTTCCTTCATCATTCAGGAATTTACTCAACAATGATGCTCTGAATTTGCCAATTTCAATGTCGGACAATTTCTCTGGGATGGCCTCTCCTTTTGCAAGCTTCTCAATGATGTAGCAGACTATAACTCCACAATCAACACTGGGGAAATTGTCATAAGCACAGTAAATACAAGGCGAAGGATTATATAATTCCAAAATTACGTTGAAGAATATTTAACTTACCTTCCAGCTTTTTGTTGCGGTGATTTCTCTAAGAAAATTGGAGCATTACTTTTCTCCTTTCTGAAGATTGTTTTGCTGCTTGTTGATAGCAGCCTAGAAGTTGGACCTTTTTCCTTATTTAAGGTCTGGATGAACCTGTCAATATACTCTTTCTGCATTTGCAAATATGTAAATTAAGCATTTTTTGCATCGTAGATGATTACAAAACCTAATGAAATGGAGTAATATTTTGTATCATTAACAGTGCATCTTTGAAGAAAGGATCTTGGCTGTTTTCAGTTGGTTTCATGGAGTTGTAATTCTCCAACACCCATCTTGAACATCCAGCACCAAAAGATTCCAATGGTATGGATTCTTGTCTCGGGCAGTTGTATCGCGTGAAGAATTGATTGGAAAAACCAAGTATCGGTACCAATCAATTGATTCATTAATTTCTTTGAGCTTATCATCAAGAAATTTTTGTCTGGTTTCATTCTGATCACTCTTCAGTAGGCTCTGTCAAAAACAAAGTACAGCAACAGGTTATGTGAGATATGTTTATCTCTTGTTTTTCTGCAGGAATGTAAAAGCAACAGACTTATAGAGGAGATAAGGGTAAGTATTACTAACCCACAATATTGATTTGAAATACACCGTGTTGCACATGTTTTCTTCCTTATCCAACATGAATGTGAATCCATCAAGTAGCTGCACAGGTTTCTTTCATGTTAGATAGATAAATTTTGAGTTTGACGCACATAAGTTTGTATTAGTGTTGAAGAGAGATTATTTTACAGTGTTTTTGACATCTCCATCATTCAAGATTTTGATTGCGTCTTCCGAGCTAACAACATCTTGCGTTTCGGTGTTCATCCAGATAGGAATCCTGTCAAGTACAGATCAAGAGATATCAATATCTCACCAACAGAAATTGTGTATTCAAGCTAAGAATTTTAGTTGTTGGTGAATTTTGTACAAATCTTTTGTCTTTCTCATGCTCAAAAATCTGATTCAACATCTTTTTGTCTTCTTTTGATAAAAAGATGTCTAGCTTTGTTCTTACAAAAAGCTGAGAATCCTCATGCACCTCTTTTGATTTATTACGTTGTACTCTCCTTGGCTTTCTTGCATAGACATAGCAATCCATCTTTTTTTCTGTCCTGTCTCGCTTGCTTGCACTCTCTTTGTCCACGACGACGGGTCCACCACATGTTAAGAACTAAGTCTCTTCCTTTTCGTTCGATCTTTTTCTTGCTGTATAGTTGAGCATGCAGTGTTTACTGCCTTATCAATCTCCTCATATGTGGCAATGTCGAAGTGATAGGGGTATGCATTTGGACTTTCTAAATTCTCTTCAATGTTGCCCAGCTATAAGTCCTCGGATATTGTATTGATCAAGTAATTGATTTGTTCCATACAGGCCATTTGAGTTGGAGATTTTTGCTCAAAATTTTGCTGGCCATCATTGCTCCCACATCCGTTGCCATCTCATTTGTCTTTTCAACAACATTTGCAGACATGATTTCCATCTGTTTACTCAACCTAAGGTTTTCTTTGTTATCTCTTCGATTGTCTGCCTGCTGTCGTATTCTTGGGCAACGCAATGAATTGTGATGTCATCCAACTTAGCCACATACTTGTCCATTTGTTCGGCCATCACGTCCTTCTCAAGCAGCAATCCACCTACTTCGACATTCAAGCTCACGTTATCCTTATTCATTTCTTCGATTATGTTCTTTTGCTTGAATTCCTGGCTTGCACAGTGAGCTGCTATGTCTTTCAATTCTTCTACAACAGCTTCAATTTTTTCATTATCCAAATCTTTCTCAACCAACAATGTTGCAACAAAAACATATGCTTCATTTACCTTTTCCTTGAGCATCTCTGCTTCCATTTGGGCACGCATGGTTTCTGTTTCCATTTCTTCATAGGTAGTAGCTTCTTTGTCATACCTTTTAAGCCTCCTTTGAAGTTTTTGAACTATGTCGATCAGCCTTTTGATGTTGTGATTCTGGTGTTCTACTTTCCTATCCTTCTCAGCAATCTCTTCTTTCAACTTCTTGTTTTCGTTTTCAAGGATTTGGTTTTTTTCAAGGAGATCTGAAATGAGCCTTTCAACATTTTCTTTGGGACCTTGCTGCTCAACAGCCTCTGGAGCTTGTTGTTGTTGCTTGTGTTTTTTTGCGTCTAGCAAAACAAAACCAAGAGATATTTATATCTCAGCAAAAACATACTCTGTATCAGCAAAACTAAAGAAAGTGATAAGCTTATCTCACCCAAAAGAGTCTCTACAGCTTGGGCTGATTGCTCGTCTTCCGCCGCAATTGAGAACATCTCCTTCTCCTCATCGATTGCTTGCAATTCTGAATCGATGACCTACAAGGATTGACGATAGGAAATGATTAGTGTAAACGACAGAAAGCTAAAATAGATAAGGTTATCTCAGCAAGATGCTTACCATGTCTGGCAAAATTTTGTCCACCGGTGTCTCGAAAAGCTTAGCATTGAGGTCATTTACTTTCCATTTCATGAACTTTGGAACACGTGTTTCACTTGGTTCCATAATCTTTGCATGTCCGCATAGCCAGTACTGTTCAATGAAAATAGGCACAAAGATTTGATAGTTATTTTAGCATTTGTGAATTGGAAATACTTGAAATGAAAGCTAGAAGATTCATACCAGCAGTGCTACAGTGCAACCACCAACAGTCGTTGGATTTGCACACTTTCTGTCCAGTTCATTGATGAGGAAATCTATAATATATTTTGACTATGCAAATGTCTTACAATCTTCCAAATTCTCCACAAATTTAATGTAGGACCAGTTAAAATTAGGACTGGTTGTCTTGAAAAATATAGTACCGAGGACATAAAGAGTTGGCATCTGCACCAAATCCTTTTCATTTTCCTCTTGCACTCCCTTCTTCTTCTTTCCCTTCGAAGATCTGTCAATCAGTTCTTTAATTTTTTCCTTCATTCCGGCGTAGTTCATCTTGCTTTTGCCCTTAAAGTTTCTATTCACAAACCTGGTGTTTGGCTTCTTGGTTTGCGTTCCAAGTAGAATCCTTGTGATGCCAGATGATATGCTAAATATAAGCGCAATCTCATTATGTGTGATGCGAACAGACTCTCCCAGCCAGAATCTCCCTTCATTTTGGTGGTAACACTCAATCAAGCTAAGGATGTTGCTATCAAACTTCTTCACAAAATGTTCACTCAAGTTATTTTCGGTAATCGTTAGCAACATAGTCTCAAAGGGCGATTTTTGGATTTGCTATTTTTGGCCTTCAGTGAACTTTACATTGTGAAGAAGGCTTACAATGCTTGCAAGACTTGACCTACAAAACAGCATGAGATAAGAGTATCTTAGACAAAACAGTCTTTATCTAGGAATACAAAGCAAGAGTTAGTAGTATCTAGAAACCTGTATTGTAGACGGGAAGGTTTGGTGTCTTCCTCCTCTTTCTTTGCCACTTGTTCTATCCTCCTGTTTTGTATTTGTTTCTTATTTCTTG
The DNA here is from genome assembly GCA_036023075.1 of Gaultheria prostrata. Lineage (NCBI taxonomy): Eukaryota > Viridiplantae > Streptophyta > Magnoliopsida > Ericales > Ericaceae > Gaultheria > Gaultheria prostrata. Next base: position 22,663 of record JAXBDA010002939.1, on the reverse strand, counting down.
TTTTGGTCTGATTAAATGCGACCTCATTTTCCTCCTCGTCTCCTTTTCAATTCCCTTTTTCAATTGTCCTCTTCTTCTCTTGTTAATTGGAGGATCATGTCGTTTCTTACTCCTTATTTCTCGAGCAGGACTGTCATCTTCCTCCTCATCTTGTTCTTCATTCTCCTCTTCCAATTGTTCCCATTTTCTCTTGTTAATTGCAGGATCGTGTCGTTTCTTACTCCTTATTTCTTGAGCAGGACTGTCATCTTCGTCTTGTTCCTCCAGTTCCATCTCATCTTCGTCCTCATCTTCTTCTTCGTTCTCCTCTTCTAATTGTTCTCTTATTCTCTTATTAATTGCAGGATCATGTCATTTTTTACTCCTGATTTCTTGAACATGACTGTCATCTTCGTCTTCCTCCTCCTCTTCCATCTCATTCTCCTCCTCATCTTCCCATTCTTTCTCTTTTTTCAATTGTTCTCTTTTTGTCTTGTTAATTGCAGGATCGCGTCTTTTCTTACTTCTGATTTCTCGAACAAGAGTTACATGACTGTCATCTTCCTCTTGTTCATCATCTTGGATTTGGATAGGACTATCTGCAGTAGCAGTCAGTCTTCTTTCTTGTCACTTTCTTCATCTCCTTTTGTTGTGCAGCAACAGCAGATCGGGTGCTTTGTAATACCCGTCTCGGATAAATAGCATTAATTCGCATTTTATTTAATTGATTATGTGATATGGGCTAAAAATATTAGAAGTACTAGTAGAGGGTGTGTGTGTATCTTAATGTTATGTCACACGCACACCCAATAAATTTTCTTTTAACTTAGCAAACAAGTTTGCTTTCCTTTCATTCTTATCTCTAAGAGAGATACGTAGAAGAGAGAGAGAGAGAGAGAGAGAGAGAGAGAAGAAGAAGAAGAGGAAAAAGAGAAGAAGAGGAAGAAGAAGAAGAAAGAGGAGGAGAAAATTGGGGAAAACTAATTGAGACAAAATTTCTTTTTGGGGAAAACCTAAAATAAGGTAAGGGTTATTGTTTTAATGCCAAAATTATGTAGTGATGTTGCTATCATACAAGTTAATCAGGTCTTTCGCATCTTATAAGGGTGATTCATGGTTTGTTTTTATGAAATTTGTGGAAGGGAGGTGAGGAGGTTCACTGGCAGGTTTTGCGAAGTCAAATCTGCCACGGTTTTGGACGAATTTTTAGACATGGTTCCTAAACTCTTAATTTTTTGAGATTTTTATAGTAGCTACCCATGGATGTCTTTTGTATTGTGTAAACTTTTCAGAGTTTAATTTGAAATACAAAAAATATGAAAAATGTTTTACCGGACTTCTGTTAGATTCGAGTCTGTGCAGACAACATTGATAGTAATTGGGAAAAGGGCATAACTCTTAGCTCGGGTATCGGTTTTGCAAACCGCTTTCTGATTTGGAAACTAGACTCGTATACCTTCAAAATTATATAAGGTTTGTGCCTTAATTTCTTCTATAAAATAGAAGTTTTTGAGTTGAAGTTGATGGTTGTGGAAATCTGGACAGCCTTTTGAGATGTGTTTTTCATGAACTTTGTTATAGCTACGTACTATTAATGGATATGTGTCCTCATGGGTCTTATGTATTGATAAGCTGGTGATGTATTGGAGTTAGAATCATTGGAAAATGTTGAGTATGCAATTTTTAGTGAATTGTTGAAGGCGGAGTGTTCTGCAAAATTTATAATCTCGGGTTTTTGTTGTGTAACTTCTATTGAGCGTATCTTGGCCATCCAGGCTCCAATTAGGGCAAATGTTATGTCTAAATCTATGTAAAATACTATCGATAGTCTAGCTGGATTTTATATTTGCTATGCAGAATTTTTGGGTTTGGTCATGAAATCGACTTGGTTCTATTGCTCATAAAAATCCATAAAAAATTAGGGTTAAACTTTGGCATATGGTGATGTTGTCTACCAAGTCCTAGACCATTTTGATGCATATTCTAATTATGATGGATTTTACAAGGGTTTGTGCCCCTACTGAGTTTTGTGTGTTTGCAACAAAATAGTTTAATTCACGGAGTTGTTGGTTGTGTTTAATTCCATAATAGAGTTACATTTTCATATTTAAGCATTTGTGTTAATGTTTGAAGATGATCATATATTGATATGGTTTAGCTTGTGGCTAGGTGACAAGTCGGGTCATAGGGAGGTGCCGAAACCATAAGTTTGGCATACTCTAGTTGCATCGAAGGTGAGTGTGTTTGACATGGTTATGTTCAATAACATATAACTGTGTTGATGATGAATTGTTGTGAAGATGGATGTATATCATGTGATGATGATGTGTTATTGTGAAGATGGATACATATCATGCTAATAGATGTTTTAGCTATTGATATGCATGTATGTTGTGTGTGAAAGATGGTATCTGTGAATTGGCTGTGGATTGGGTTACACCACGAGTATGTTGTGCCGCCTAATTACCGGTGATAACGAGTGGGGTGTGCTCCCACAATGACCTAGGATACATAGGATGTGACAGACATGTCACTTGCATGTGATTGGCTATATACATGTTGATCTTCGTTGAATATTACTATTGTGTTTTGGATGTTGATTTTACTGTATCTGTTGTATTTTATTGAAATTCCTATGTCTCACACACTCTTGGTTTTCCTTTATGGTTTGTCAGATAGCAGGAGACATAGAGGGGGTCCACTACTGATCAGTGTTTGAGGAGTTCAGTTGGTGTCAATAGAATTTCGAACACGTTGTCACGTAGTATTTTTATGGTCTGTAATAAAAGAGTATTTTGAGCGCTTATACTATTTAAGCTTGTGGACACCCGTCAGGCGGCCGCCCACACGATAGCAGTAGCGATGGCTCCCCGGATTCGATTTGATTTTGAAAATGATTTTGGAGTCGCCACCTGAGTTTAAGGAATGAACTCGAGAAACCAAAAAGAATGACTCGTTATGCCCAATGGTTTTGAAAATGGTTTTACCGGTCGTGCGAAAAACCTTTTATTTCCGGGCTCGGGGGTTTGGTTACGAGAGGGGAAGGGTTTTAATGCACCCCCCTCGCCCAGTCCGTGAACCGGTCTCTACTAAATAATTTGTGGGACATAGAAAACGTTTAGAACTTGGTTTTAAACACGGAAACAAAATAAAGAGCATGTACACAAGGTAAAATACAATATAAGAAATTGCGGTGTTCGTGTGCATGTGTAACTATAATGAAACAATGATGATAACGAACGATTATGACATAAACAAGATTATGGATGAACAGAATAAGATGAAGTCAAAAAAATAAGATGAGAATGAGCAATGGAAGCAATGAAAGATACAACAACTGCTAACCAATCTGTTAATAGAATAGAGGTTGGGCGCCCAAGGTGACCTTGGGCGCTCAAGGTCTCTCAATTTCAACAACTCAACTCTTGCTTTTCTGGTTTCAAGAATGCTTTGCCTTGATCATAAACATCTCTAAACTGGTTTCTCAACTCATAAATCCAGAACATAATCTCAACAAGGCATTCAAGAATGATTTTAATCAAATCATGGATTTTTGACCATTTAGCTTTCGAGAAAAAGGTTCAATGTCAAGGTTAAATTTGAATTGAGAGAAGAAGAAAGAGTTGATGACAGATTGATTATGTATATGATGAACTCACACTCACACACACTTGAGATAAGATGATAACAACAATCAGATGAGCAAACTGCAATAACTGTCCAGGAACCAGGTTGGGCGCCCAAGGTGATCCTTGGCTCTCACTTTCAATCAATCTCCATTTTGTTTTATTATTCATGTATTCACATCCTCCTTATCAAGATCTTCTGGTAAATGATTTTCAACAACAAACAAAGACTAAGAGGAATGATTCATGGATAATAAACAAGCTTATTGATTTTGTCCCTTTGATTATTCATGGAAAATAAAAGGAAATGTGAAATAAGAGCTTGAGAGGAGTGAGAGATGAACAAGTATAACACTGTAACACACACACACACACACACCTCTAAAATGATGATGATATGATATATAATGATGATTAGAGAATAAAATACACAAAACATCAATCTATCTGTAGCTTATTTGCAAATTTTGGGCACTGCAAAGGCAAAATCTGGAAGAGAATAAAACTAGAGAGTTGTAGCTCTTCAAATTATCTATGTTTTGATATATAACTCATCGAAAACGGAGTTTGGTGTAAAAAGTTATACCAGAAATACCAAGCTGGCTTTCTGATGCAGGCTTGAGCGCTCAAGGGGACCTTCCCCTTGAGCGCCCAAGCCCTGTAAAACTGGAAGTTTTGAAAATGTTTTTCTTGATTTTTATGACCTTGTAGGCTTACAACAAGTACAAAAAACTTGTGTGAACCTACTGGTCACCCTCAGAGGGACCAAAACATGTGATTTTCACATGATTTTCTACCTTTTGTGCTTGAACTTGGCTTGGACTTGATATTTTGGTTGGTGAAGGCTTTGGAGATCAGTTTATGGACTCGAGACAGTTGGTTTTGGTTATATTTGAGGTGATTTTGGACTGATTTTGACAGTGTTTTGGTTGAAGGGTGATAATCAAAGCTTATAGATGGATTTTGGAGTGTTTTTGATGGGTTTATAATGTGTGAAGGTGGATGGACGAATTAGGAGTGTGAGAGGGAGGAGCTTCTGGATTTTTAGAGTGAGGAGAAGGTAGCTTGGTTGCTGGAAGTAAGGGAGAGTAGAGAGAGAGGCAGTATGTGAGTGAGAGAGTGAGGGATGGGGTATATATAGAGTGAGAGTGAGTGATGGAGTGAGTGGGTGAGTGAATGAGTGAGTGATGGAGTGAGAAGTAGTGTTGGACGTGTTTAGGGGGACAGAAATGGGGGACAGACGCTCCTTTTGCAGTAGAATCTCATGAATACTGTAACTGATTGGTGTACAGGTTGGGCGCCCAAGGTGAGGTTGGCGCCCAAGATGTGTTTTATAGAATTTTGACCAAACTTCGATTTAGGCGTGGTTTGAAGCGTTGGAAAGGTGGTTGAGTCTACTTTCTAACCCAAGTGGTCTTAAAGCCAAATGATTTGTATATTCAAGTGTGTGACCATTTTACCCTCAAGAGGTCGGGAAAATGGGTCATTTTACCAAAACGTGCATATCTCCCTCATTTCAAAATGGACTGGGACGTATTATATATCTATAAAGAGGGTTTTGAATGTACTAGAAGATGGTGTAAGCTTGGGTTTGTTTTGAGGTGATTTAGGTTGGATTTTGTTGGATGTTTGAAGGGTTTGTCAAGTTCAAGCCTTGGTCCGGTCCTCAAGGTAAACATCATTGGTCCTTTTCATCATCGGGAATGCTTGTGCGTATTCGGGATTCCAAATCGGGGTGTCTACAAAGCTGTAATTAAGTAGACGGCTATTGGTATTTGAATATGTGGTTGACGTTGAAGAGTTTATTTATATGTTTGAAGTCTTCCGCTGTGTTTTTATTCTGAAGTTCTGTGAGGTGATGTTGGGTCTTGAGTTGGAATGTCACGTGTCCGCACCGACTCAGGCCCACAACAGGTGCCATTTGCGGGGCGGGGCGTGACATGCTTCTTCTTCTAAGTATATTCTTTTCTTCTTCTCGTTGCTGTTTTTTCCCCTTTCTTCCTCTTGGTATATTGACTTGCCATATTTTTTCTTCTTAGGGGATTCAGTAGTGTAGGCATTAGTGATTTCAGGATTAACTTCAGTAAAAAAGGCTTCAGGAGTATCTTCATTAACAGGTACCTCAGGAGTAAATCCTGGAAGAGTGAGTCGAAGAATCCTTTGAGGACTTACTGCAGGAGGGGAATAAGGAAATTCTACGATGGGCTCTTCCACTGCAATTGGTTGTATGTTTAACGGTTCTTCAAACTGTACTCCTGGACCTCTCATTTTTCCTTCAAAAATGAACGAAGAGATAGCGATGTCTTAGCAAAAATAAACCAAAAGATAATCATATCTTACAAAATCTTACCCCAAAATAGTCACTTTTGTTCAAAAAAGAGAGATAAAAATATCTCTCCCTACAACTGTCACTTTTGTTCCAAGATAATAGAGGAGATAACAGTATTTCAATAATAAAAAGTGTTTATACAAACAAGACGACTGTGGACGGTCACGGAAAACGGCCCACGGGTTTTCATTTTGAAAAAGAGGCGATTTAGGGAAAAAGAAAATTTAGAGTTGCCACTCGGGGTTTAATTTTTGGAAAATATTAGGTACCTGAGAAATCGTTTAGAAAAAAATATGACTCTTGTGCCGCTGAAAAAGGGTTTGGTCTGCGAAAAATAGAGATTTGGGTTCGGGAGCCAAGTTACCCGCGTGGAAGGTTTTGTTTGAAAAATGCACCCCATGTGCCCAGAATTTTCCGGTCTCTACTAAATATTTGTGGGACTTTTTTTTATGAAACAATTTTATTAAAAACTTTATTTCACATAAACAACAAGTGTATAAAATAAAGGAAATAACATGTTAAAAGAAATGAATTTCAGTAATTAAAACACGTAATAATCGAACGAAATGAATAATCAAATAACAAGGGACATAATAATAAGAACAGAAAACTAAAGGGGGCAAACTGTAATAAAAGGCTTTGTAAGTTTTTTAGGGAAACAGAGTACCCGAATTGCAAAACAGAGCATCAAAATCGATTTTTTGCCAGCGCCCTAAAGTATGCCGCGCGGTGTAGGACTGATGTCGTACGGTGCCACTGATAGCACAAAAATTTGAAAAAAATTGGATTTTGGCAGAACAAAAATGGCTTATGTTTACTTTGTTTCCTTTGTGAAAAATACAATCTTTGATGATTTTGGAAGACCCTACAAAGGTTTTAATAAAAGAATGTACCTCCACGTATGGACGACATTTCCACCACCACGAATGGGTTGTGTAACGCACGCCCGAGAGGTTTGAACTTTGTTGATAATGTTCTTCCAAGTATGAGAAAGAGCTATGGAGCTCCTCTCCTACTGGTAGAATCCCCTCAGAGCATAAGAACTTTGATACGAACACGGATTTTTATACCTTGAAATGAAACCGAATGGATTGCAACTTGGTTTGTGGCTTTTTGGATTGGTAAGACAAGGTTTATGTGGTCAGTAGAGTGGTGAATGATTCTTGACAGAGTGGGATTAGAGCTTTGAAAGAGTGAGAGAGCTTCAATGGTGGGTTTTTTGGTTCGATTTGTTCGAGTTTTTCCGAGTGGTGTCGTTAACCGAAATCATTTGGAGGAGGTCAACACATATAGGAGATGGGTAGCGTATATCTCTCATATTGATGAGATTCTCACGGCGAAAGGGTGAGCTACGAGCCTAGGCTTGCCGTGTTACGCCTTCGTTCTGAGCTGTTGGAGCAAACACGGGAATCATGGGATTTGACAGGTGGTACCGTACGATGTCCAAAGATGGGACACACAGTGCATCTAACCACACCGCACGGTGTTGGTGGAATTTAAAGCCGCACGGTTTAGGGGTGGAGGTCGTACGGTTCAAGCAAACCCACTTTTTGACCCTTTTGACTTGTTCTGGGCCCGAGGAATCATATCGAGGCATATTTTGCATTCTCTTTCATCATCGGGGATGCATGAGTTGTCAAAATTGGGGTGTCTACAATGACGAAATGAGATAACAGTATCTCAACACTGTTTTCCAAACAAAAGTCGAGTGTTATAAATCTATCACACCTTATAGCACTAAGAAATGAGATAAAAGTATCTCAATGTTAAACAGTGTTTATACATACAAAACGAAGGGATAGCACAATCTCACCATAAACATTCCACGACATAATCATATCTTGCAAATATTACACAAAACATTGTGGTCAAAACAACAGAGAGATAAAAATATCTCTACCTACAATTGTCACTTTTGTTCCAAGATAATAGACGAGATAACAGAATCTTAAACTAGGGGCGAGCACCCACCCGCGTTACCCGACCAACCCGCCCGACCCGATCACCATTCGGGTGGTTTAAACAGGTCACTCGGGTAGTTCACGGGTTGGGGAGTGATTTTTTACCCAGGTTTCGGGCGGGTCCAGGTTAAATGATACACAACCCGACTGACCCGACCCGACCATTTTATATACAATGCATATCTACCCTTACACGTGTAACAATCCCAGCCATCAACCCCTTATCTAACCTAAAATCAAAACCCATCTTTTCCATTCCCAGATCCACCGCCTCCACTCTCTCTCTCTCTCTCTCTCTCTCTAAGATGTGAACCACGATGCTCCTCCATCCACCACCGTCTGGCATCCACCACCTCCGGTCATCCACGTCCGTCCACCCACTACAGCCCTCTCTCTCCGCCTCGAAGTCGACGAATCGATTGCCTTCAAAAGCGCCCTCCTACGCAAATCTCAGGCATCGATCCGCTGCCTTCCACCTTCCATGGCCAGTGGACCAACCCATGTCGATCTACTTCTCTCATCCTCTCTCTGATTTTCAAATGATGGCGGCAAGAAGTCTTGTAAGAAGTCTGATTTTTTTTCTTTTTGAATGATTTCGTTTCTGTAAACAAATTTCTATAAAATTTGGAGTTGTTTAAATGGTACTTCTGCTCATCTGCTATGTTAATCTTGCTGATTTAATGGGTTTTTGTGGGTTTTTTTTGCTATTTGTAGCAAACCCGACTAACCCGACCGGAAAACCGAAACCCCACTTTCGGGCGGTTCAGTCAATACTGTCGGTCGGTCTCGGGTCCTGACTTTTGTAACCCGACCAGTTCGGATCGGGTGACGGGTCGGCAGCAAACCCGACCCGACCCGACCCGACTCGTGCTCACCCCTATCTTAAACAATTACAAACAAGAGGAAGAGATATCGCTATCTCACGAAAAACATTCCAAGAAATAAGGAAACATTCTGAACGGCGACAACGATGAAGTGGACGTTGACGTCGAGCACAAAAACTACAACGACGATGATGGTCTAGGGCTCCGATGAATAGATAATAAAATCTCACCGATAAATAGTGCTTATACCAACAAAACGAAGATATAACGATATTTTCACCAGAAACGTTGATAATGTTGCAAAATATTGATCAAATTAACACTACAGTGATGATTAGAACTTACCAACAGTGAATCAATTGATTTCGGCGACGACAAAGTTGTCAGCGATGATGAAAATGTGAACCGCGACGACGACAAAGTGGACGCCGGAGTCGAGCACGAAAACTGCAACGACGATTATGGTTTAGGGCTTTGATGAAAGAAATCGTTTCTCCCGTTTTCTGTTTCTCTCGCTTTTTCTTCTGGAATGCGTTTGAAATATGTCGGGTATTTTTGGAACGCGTGTGGAAAGAGGATTGGAGAAGTTACAAAACTTTTATATGGACTAATTACGGGATAGACCCTATAATTAGTCCTTATCAACAAGGCGCCCAAAAAAAAAAAATTACTACTTACACTTGCTACTATGAGCATCTGTAGCAACCTAAGCTCAAATTTAGTCATTTTGTCCCAAAAAAATGCCATAAAGTGATATAGCTAGCCAAAAAATATCATCTCTACCCAGTAGCCTAGCCACTTGGCTCAATAACAAAAAAAGCACCTCAGAATCGTCTTCCACGAGAGTGGATCTCACTTTCTGGCACGCGCCACCTTTGACAGGCACATGTAAGGTCACTGGAACTCCGTCGGCGATGGGTCTTGCACGAATTGGGTCGTCTCGACGAGGGCTACATTTTAGGGTGTCTCAAGATGATTTTTGGGTGAATGTTCCGACGACCCATTTTTTCCTGCGAGCAAGAGAGAGTGAAAGAGAGAAGGGGGTTGGCGACCTCACCATACCTCGTCTACTGTGGCGAGGTACTATAGCAGCTTGGGATTTGATGAAGATGTTGCCTCCCATTGCCTTTGTTGGGACTCGTGTGGATTTGCGTGGAGGGCCTTTGGCCAACTAGCCACCTAGGCGGTGTTGTGGTGACGCCCTGTCCTATTCGGACAATAGCTATGGCTCAACCAGCGTGTCGGGAACCCCAGTGGTCAGCCCATGGGGGATTGCTACGCTGGTCGCCCCTTCCCACCCTTTTTGCAGTTCAAAAAAATAGAATCATTACTTACACCTCTCTAACCACTCATTACCCCTATTTCCCATCATCATGTTCATTTCTCTCTCTATATCTCTTCAATCGTTACTCCTATATCCAATCATTATTTTCAATTCCAAAAATCAAATCAAACACTATCTAAAAAGAATATATCTCAAAACTCCCAACCAAACACAACCAAAGTGTTTGAACTAGGTGTGAGGATTCGGAGATGACCCGTTAACCCGACACGATCATGACACGGAGGTAGGGGGTTTAGTTCAGTTACTTTCCTACACAACCACGAATATGACATGACCTGTCAATACAAAAATTAAATGGTTCAAATACGGGTTAGTCTCGCGTAACTCGACAAGGACACGGATAACTATTTAATTTTTCGTGTCAACCCATTAATCCGAAACGAGACACTGCTCAAACACAACATGACACGATGCCCGTGATTGGGTAGCCCATACTTGTGTCTCCTTAAAAATTAGTTTTGATCCTTTTGAATTTCGTAATTAATAAAAAATTTGATTTTCCAAATTTATGCTCGGTCAACTTGTACAATACAATATCAACATAATTATGGAAATGCAAGATATGTATATTATTATACAACTCGCCAAACTTTGTTCCATGCTAAAAAGTCTAAATTTAAATAAATTCGTTTAGGTCAGTTGTGGCTTAAGGCATTTTCATTATCCTTAATTGGTTATTGTTCAAAGTTTATTGTTAATTTTATTATTTCTGCAATTGATGGTTTAGAAAATATTCTCATTTTTTGTTAATGATTTTCAATTATTATTTTCTCAATTATCTTGTGCAAATAAATATTCGATAAACCTGATTTTGTACAAAGAAAGTATTCCACAAACTCCTTAAACAATTATTCTAGAATCACATACACTTACCCAAACGCTTTTACACACACTCAAATTCACGTCGGGACCCGCACGAACTACTCCTCCAGTATATGTGGGACCCATACATTAGTGTGAGAGTTTGTAAGTTGTGTGGTTTTAGACTTTTTTGTTCCAAAAATTGGGACTCGAGCATTCGTACAGATAGGTTGCGGGTAGGGGTGCTCATGGTCCAGATTGGTCTGGATTGACATGAATCCAATTCTAATCCACGAGTCACAGTTTTTAAAAAATAAAATCCGTGTCCGATCCAAAAGTCTCACGGTTCGGTTCCAATCCGATCCACGAGTCACGGATCGGTTCTGGATTTGTCCACGGATTTTCAACTTATTCTAAAAAAAATCATCAACTCATTAAAAAATCCAAACTCAACATTGAAACAAACAGTTCAGTAGTATTTGGTAGTTTAGTTAGTAGATGAGAATATGAAGCATCAAGAATGATATTCCAACCTAGAGGGGGGTGAATAGGTTCGGATCCTGTAATACACAACTTTTCTTTTCCAAACAGATGGATTAGCAAATCAAATGGATAATTGAAATAACAAAGTACTGCAAATAATAAAGAGATGAGACATAGGATTTTTTATAGTGGTTCGGCTAACTGCTTAGTCCACTCTTCACTGATGTTCACCCGAACACTCACCGGTATCCACTATGTTCTCAGTACTTACAACAGGGTTGGATTTCATAGGAGCCAACACTCCTTTACAACAACTCCTCTAGTACACGTAGACCAGATACCAAACTTCTCACACTGGTACACGCAGACCAGTTCATAAAACTCACACCACCGGTACACGCAGACCGGTTCAATATTGGTACACGCAGACCAGTTTACAAAACTCACAACCAAATTCTACCCAGTAAATAGAGGAACAAAATCATAACTGACAATACCGTGAATTGGGTTCCCTCTCTCACAAGGTGGGTTTATATGTGGTGTGATTCAATCCCTCTAAGTAAGGGTGAATTTACAAGTGTAGGCTCACACACAGAGAGTATAAAAATTCTACAATGAAAACTCTAGACTTGTATTCACTTTGTATTTTTCACGATTGATTCTCTTGAAGCTTGATTATCTCTGATGAAGACTTGTCTTTTAAATAGCCAAGAGGGAAGCCCACAAAGTCTTCCAACAACAGCTCCAACGTTCACCACATTAATTTCTCTTTTTTTTCCTTTCGACACAACGGTCAGAAATTAAATAGGTGCAACTTCATCTGGGCATAAAGTCAACAAATGTGTACAAAATATCTTGTAATGAAATCAAACAATTATAAAGCAATGACATATGATGTCTAAAATCTTCCAAGAAACCCAACGAATATTTGCCACAATTGCAAATTCCCCTTTTTTGAACTTGGGACAAAAAAATTATTGTTCATTTAAATTAAGCCTGCAAATTCAAAATTGAGTAAGGGAAATAGTAAATGCAAATGTAGAATATGATTCTACATAAATTTGGGTTGAAAAGATTTTAGCAATAAGGCTTATCCCACGTTTAAAATCTAGAGAGAGAGTAAATAAAACAGAGTAGGATCGAAACAGTCTTTTTTATTATCTCATCTTAGGCTCCTACCTAGGCACCTCTTCTTTATCGGGTAGAACCAAGTCGGGTATAACCAAGTCCTTTTTTTTTTCATTATCTCATTAGGCTCCTAGGCAGGAGCCTAGGTAGGCTCCTGCCTAGGCACCTCTTTGCCGTGTATAACCAAGTTGGAATTGTAACAAAGCCCAAAGAAAGATCATGTTCTATAAATCAAGGTCCAACTTTGATACATGTACCTGCATCTTGTAAATAATATTAGCCCAATAAAAATCAAATAAAAAGTATCAATTTTATCTCATAAAAATAATCAATCTCACATAAATATTTTTATTAACGTAATTGAAATTCATTCTAACAAAAACATCATCATCAAAATCAAATCCCTAACAATCTCCCCCATTTTGATGATGTCACAATAAGGCACAAATGATTTTAATTATATGCGTAGAGCAATAAACATACTTGAAAGAGTATATCAAATTTTCAACATAAAAATACTATGCTTGTGCCTATGTTTCTCCCCCTGTGACATGATCAAAAACAATTGATGGCTCTCGGGGCTAAAGGTAAATGAGAATCATACCGATAAATGTGGTTGCAAGTTACCAACTTGCTCCCCTGAGATACACAATCCTCTAACCTTTGAATTTTACCGCGAGTCACGATTTTTTATTTTTTGAATCCATGTCCGGACCATTAATCCACGATTAAAATTCAAAATGAACGGATCGGTTCGGTTCAGATCAGATTCACGGTTCATCGGTTTTTTTAAACAGCTCTAGTTGTGGGGCCCACTTTTGGATCCCACGAATGATCATAACCCTTCATTAACTTTAGAATTATGTTTCTCATTGCCTGCTAAAAAATAGCTAATTGAATATGCGTAAGGAATTAATCCAATATTAATTCTCAAGTATTTCATTTAAACTTGACTCATTTGTGTAAAATAATAAAAAAAAAATGAACCGCAAAGTCGTCGGAATGTTTTCGGTATCACTTCGTTCTCTACCCTGAACTTTGTCTATAACAAAGTCGGTTTGCACGTGATGATGAAAATTCGAGAGATTACACCGAAATACACTTGCAACAATGTAACACGCTTTTGCAGCATAGCAAGAACCCAATGGTCGGTTTATTTGTTTGTTTTTTTTGAACGATGTTTATTTGTTTGTTGATCCCTTACTTTTACCATCTTCGTGGCCTTTATTTTTCCGAAAACCCTAAGGGTGTGTTTGGAACTTGAGGAAAGTGAGGGAAATGAAAGAAAAATTAAAAAAATTTTCCTCCTTTTGTTTGGTTTGAAGAGAAATAAGAGAAAATAAAAAATCTTAAGTATTGCGAATAGTGAAATTTTCCACCTATTATTCTCTCATTTTATTTTCTCTTATTTTCCTTTCTCTTCCACATGTTCCAAACAAACCCTAGGGTACATAACCTTTTCTGTACATAAAATTAACAACGGTTTCTTGAGCTCACTTTTGGATCCCACAACAATAATCCAAATTGTTCATTAATGTTAACATAATTTCTTAATGACGTTGAAAAAAATCAACTCAATTGTATATGCGTAACTAATTAATCCAAACTCAAATTTTAATTTGGAGTAAGTTATGAATGAAAACTTGAAGTTTCGATCAACTAGTTATAATTGAGCTAATATTTCGTAAGAGCATTGGAAAATTTATTTGGAAATTAATGAATTATTTAGATTATTCGTGTGAAACTTAAAAGTAGACTCCACAAAAAAACACGATGAGGTCGACCACGGTGGATTGGTAATTCCCCAAAACAGGAGTACCACTAGCCCATTCCGGAAGCCTCGACTCAACTCCAGAAAACTAAACAGAAGATTACTCCATATTTTCTTCTTCCTCCTCGATCCACCATAACATGACATGCAAAACTATTACTACTGGATCCATCACACGCACACAAACAGAGAAACATGGCATCCTTTTCCCTGCACACACAAAACAGACACATCTCTTTCTCCGCAACACCCAGCTCCTCCTCCTTCACCTTCACCAACGGCGGTGTTACTACTGCTTCCTTTCCAACAAGAAACCACAGCCGCCGCAGTAGGAGCCGGGGCCGGCTCAGGGTAATAGTGAACGAGAAGGTGGTGGGGATCGACCTTGGTACCACGAACTCAGCGGTGGCGGCCATGGAAGGAGGGAAGCCAACGATAGTGACGAACGCGGAAGGGCAGAGGACGACGCCGTCTGTGGTGGCGTATACGAAGAACGGTGGGGATCGACTCGTAGGCCAAATCGCCAAGAGGCAGGCGGTTGTTAACCCTGAGAATACGTTTTTCTCGGTGAAGAGGTTTATAGGGAGGAAAATGTCGGAGGTGGATGAGGAGTCGAAGCAGGTGTCGTATAAGGTTGTGAGGGACGAGAATGGGAATGTTAAGCTGGATTGTCCTGCTATTGGGAAGCAGTTTGCTCCCGAGGAGATTTCTGCACAGGTACCTCATACTCCTATGTGTGAAAAAAATATCCCTGTGTGTTTCTGTGTTCAGTGGTGTATTTTTGCTTCGTGTATATATATAATTGAATGTTTAAAACAATTTCCGTTTATCTCGATTAATTTCATAGTTCTGGATATAAGGACGGACTACTCTACCCAATGAACCCAGGAGTATAAACTTTTATATGCCTTGCAACATTTTTTTTTTTTTTTACAAATGATCTCACATTTTGCTGGCAAAATGTCAATTTGGCCATCAATAAGAAAATTGTATCTATTTAGTCCCCAAAATTTACGATGTGTTTAATGGTCTCTGATACCAACTCCGTCTGTATTAAGGGGTATTTTCATTAAAATATTTACGTTCTTTAGAAAGAGGGAATTCTATTCACATTTCAGTAATTGATCAACCGCAGTTCCAAAAAAAAAAAACAAAACAAACAAAGCCTCAACCCCTTCAAAACGAAATTCACACACCCCACTCCGGACCTCCACCACCAGCCTTAACATTAGGTTGCTCCTTTCTCTCTTGCCTGAGGTCGACAGTTGGATGAGACGACCTTGGCAGCTGCTGTGGCAGCGGTTCGAGAGGGTTCCTAAGAGCTTTTTTTTGCTGCTCGTACAAGAGGGTTAGTGCCTTCAGCTTTTTTTTTTTTTTTTCAATCCATGGTCTGGGTTTCTCAGAGGGTTTTGATTCGGTTCAGTTTGATCTGGGTCTGTTTTGACTTAACACCTAGTTGACAGAGGCATCTTCTATTTTGTAAAAATCATAAAACTTCTCTCTATTCAAACATGCTCTAGTGTTTTTCTTGAAAACCCAGTTTCTGAAACAGATTGGGATGGAGGGAAATTCAAGACGAAAATAGATGAATTTTCTCTGGAATTCAACGCAAATGAAAATTTTCAGCCTATCCAAAAGTACCCTAGTGTTTTACTTGAAAACCTAGTTTTTGAAACCGGTTGCAGTGGAAGAAATTTCAAAATTTTTGCAGGAAAATAGAGGAATTTCTAAGGCGAAAAATGCAAGGGAAAATTTCACTCTATCCAAACATGCCCTAGTGTTTTCTTGAAAGAGGAAAACCCAGTTTTTGAAATCCATTGAAAAGGAGGGGATTTGCTCATGATCGTGTGTAATTTTTTGGGGGGGACTTGATCAGTTGATTTCAGAGGGTGGTGAGAGATGATGGAAATAGACACGTCTTGCGATTATTATCAAAACATGACTTTTTTTTGGAAGGATATGAAAGGGGGATTTGGTGGGTTTTAGAGATTGGGGGAGTGGGGTTGATTATTGAGGTAGAAGACGAAGTTATTTAATCCTTGTGTGAGGAGGAGTTTTTCAGTGCCAAGCGGGCACCATCTTACGGGGTGCCCGAGCGCACATCTCAGACGTCTAAAACACTTTTGGACAATTGAGAGAGAGAGAGGCACCACGTCGTGCCCGCTCGGCATACAAATTTTTTTCTTGTGCAAGGATGTTGGTTCTTTTGAGATGAATTTTCGAAAATACCCCTGCATTTGACGGTGGACACAGGCGGAGTTAGACCTAGGGACTATTTAAACACACATCGTGAATATTGGGGACCAAATAGGGACAATTTTTTTTTATTGGGGACCAAATTGACATTTCGCTAATACATTGGGGACGGGGACCATTCGTATAAAAAAAGCCGCCTTACTACCATTACTGTAGTCTGTAGTTTCCTCTTGAATTAGTATTACGTTACTACTTAGGTGCATGTGGCCTCAAAGCACATTCCCCATTCGATAAAATCAACAGTTGATTTTTGCAAATGACTTTCTCATTTGCTAAAATCATTTGTGTTTTTAGAGAGAGATGAAAGATATATCCTAAATCCCTTGGAGCGCAAGTGTGACATTTTCAAAAAGGCATGTGACCTAACCCACTGGAGGTGGATGTGCCTTGGGTCCACCTAACCCACAGGAGGTGGATGTGCCTTGTGTCCACCTAAGCCACCTTGGGTCAAGTGGGGTCACTCTTAGTCTCACGTAGGCCCGCCTCTGCCTATGCTCCATGTACTCAAGAAACAAATTAGATAGTCTTGAAATGTATTTTGTTTCCATTTGGTACCTCAACATGATTTTTATGTGCACTTGGTGGTTTCATGATCCATTAAACCAGTGGCATATTTCCTTGCTAGGTTTTGAGAAAGCTTGTGGATGATGCATCAAAATTCTTAAGTGATAAAGTTAGTAAAGCAATAATTACAGTGCCAGCCTATTTCAACGACTCTCAGAGGACAGCAACAAAAGATGCTGGTCGTATTGCCGGTTTAGAAGTTCTCCGCATTATCAATGAACCTACTGCTGCTTCGTTGGCTTATGGATTTGAGAAGAAGAATAATGAAACCATCCTAGTATTTGACCTTGGTGGCGGCACATTTGATGTCTCAGGTATGAAGACTATAACTTATTCAGAGCCACATATATGAGTGGTGTGAATAAGGCAGGGAGAATGCACATATGAGATAATCATGCAGTGTGTTGTGTATCGTAGGTCCTTAAGGAAACTAGGGTGTATCTGTTCGACCCATAGGTTAACCTGTTAATTTAGGCCGTCAGTACATATGTTTATATGCGGGCATACTTGTATGTTTGGTCTGTCATTCTTGACAATTTTTCTGGCTCCTCTCTTTGTGCAGTTCTCGAGGTTGGAGATGGAGTTTTTGAGGTTCTTTCTACCTCTGGTGATACCCATTTGGGAGGAGATGACTTTGACAAGGTCTGAACTTTTTACCAAAATTATATTTAGCTTATTATAGGTTATGTTCAATCCTTTTGGTAATAGTAGAATGACAACTTCTATTGTGTACTATAGAGAATTGTTGATTGGCTTGTTGGAAATTTTAAGAGGGATGAAGGCATAGATCTTCTGAAAGACAAACAAGCTCTTCAACGTCTTACGGAGGCTGCGGAGAAGGCAAAGATGGAGTTGTCATCTCTGACTCAAACTAACATAAGGTATGTTGTTTCTTGCTCCTTTTGAGGATTCACTGTCTTGTTTCAGGGTTATGACTAGTCTCTTTGTTTTGTCAGTTTACCTTTCATTACTGCCATTGCGGATGGTCCAAAACACATTGACACCACCCTTACAAGGGCCAAGTTTGAAGAATTATGCTCAAATTTACTAGACAGGTACGTCAGGTAGCAAGGTACTGAAAGTATTTGTTTTCTCAAGATTATGAATATAAATATGTGAACCTGGAAGTTTTTTTTTTTCTTGTAGCTTTCAGTTGAGATACACAGAGAGGTTTTTCTTAGCTTGCTTGTTTTCTTCAACATTATCTTCTACTTTTAATGCTCTTATAGCTGAAGATTAGACTTTGTTTCTCGTAGGCTTCGAACACCAGTTGAGAATGCCCTGAGGGATGCAAAGCTCTCCTTTAAAGATATAGATGAAGTGATCCTTGTTGGTGGATCAACCCGTATCCCAGCCGTTCAAGAACTTGTTAGAAAGCTGACTGGCAAAGAGCCTAATGTTACAGTCAATCCGGATGAAGTAGTTGCTCTCGGAGCTGCAGTTCAGGTTTGTTCTTCACTACCTAATCCGGTTGCCCTGCCCTCCCTCTAGCACACATATCTTTTATCTTGATTCTGCATTGGATAGGACTACAAAACCAAGGGGACCACATAAACCTTCGTGATCATGATGAAGTATTTAGAGGAT
The DNA here is from genome assembly GCA_036023075.1 of Gaultheria prostrata. NCBI lineage: Eukaryota > Viridiplantae > Streptophyta > Magnoliopsida > Ericales > Ericaceae > Gaultheria > Gaultheria prostrata. The sequence goes on along the minus strand of JAXBDA010002939.1, from coordinate 4,009 downwards.
CTGAAATTTCTCAAAAACACGAGATATAGGTATGTTTACACGTGTGTGTATCTTGGTAAGTACTAAATTGTATAAGAAAAGGCATCTAGGGGATGCGACCAGTGTTTTCAAATCGGGATACGTACCGTGTATCGTTTTTTTCATTGTATAAATCGTATTGGGATATGTATCGCGTATCTTAAGATACGTTTGATGGAAGAGTAGGAGTTTCTAATGTTTAGTTAGACAAGATTTTGGGGGAGAGAAATTATTAAGGCAAGGGTGGGGAAGGAGGATATTTTTATTTAACTCAAAACTCTTTTTTTTTTTTTTTGCTTGGTACAAAATGGCCAGAATCCATCCCTATTTATACTACTCAATGGAAGGGTCTCGTCCAAATCCATGGAAGGGTCTAGTCCAAAGATATTTTCATATAGGCTAAACTTTGAGGTAGATTTTAGAATTATAGATGTAACTAATTCTAAGAAAAAATTCTAGATATTTCACTAGGATATTGTAGAATTTCTAGAAGATAGATATCATAGAGCTTCTAGAAACTAGATATTTATATCTACTTCAATAATATGTTTCATCTTTGAACTTTGTCAATTGGGCTTGTTTGGACTTTATTTTTCTTGTGCCAAAATAATAAATCTAATTTATTCTTCAACAATAATAATCATAGTTAATATACGATTAAAAATTAGTTATAAGTAACGACATCACCAGACTATACTTACATTTACAAAAATAAAATGTTTTTAAGATGCAAAATTTCAAGTATCTCAATTGGGGCTATCATATTAAGGCTCTTTGCTGCCTTAGCTATGGAAAGAAAAGTAGAGTTTCTTTAAACTTTTGGAACAGGCTATTATATGATGCACTCTCTTAAATATACTATTGGTGATGCTTTTTGGAAGGAAAAAAAATCCTCTTTCTTTTGGTTGGTTGAATGGCTAACACAAATACCCTCATTCACCAAAACAAATCTTCTTTTTTTTTCCAAGTATTTTTCGTTTTGTTAGCCAACAAAATTATTTATTTTATGAAATTGTAACAAACTAAAAAAAAATGGCAATACTATTTCAATAACAACGGGTGAACTTGCTCTAATCTCCTAATGAGGCGTAGCATTGCCCTTGTATTCGAATTATGGTTATTTCCTCTATTCAAGCCCTACGTTGAGGTTGAATTTCTATCAAGTGTTTGAATATCGCCAGGGGTTTCGCTTCTTAAAGTAAGGTCCGGTTTTTTTTCCAATATATAATCGTAGGATACGTACCGAATCAGGATACACGTATAAATCATAGAATACACAATCGTATTGTAGGATTTCTATACAAAAAGCATAAAGGGTAAATCAGGATACGCGTATAAATCGTAGGATACACGATCGTATCGTAGGATTTCTATAGAAAAAGGATAAAGGGTGTAATACGTATCGTTTTCCTAAGGAGACGATACGAATCGTAGGATACGTATTGTGTATCGTAGGTTTTCAACAACTATGGATGCCACCCATGTACAAAAGAAAGTGAGAAACATCAAAGAGATATGTTATAGTTATACCTTGGGGGATGTGGTATTACTGATCACATTGCTTTTAGTTTGATGTACTCTGTGTCTTATGGTATTATATCTCTCTTTTATTTTGACATCCATCAAACAAAAGGGGATCCATATGTATATTGTGGAATGAGGATGCAGTATATGCTCCACAAGCCAACTGGAATCCTAGGGCGGCTCTCACTATTCTTCATTTGTTTTCGAATTACAGGCTGGTGTCTTGGCTGGAGATGTTAGCGATATTGTGCTTTTGGACGTGACTCCATTATCTCTAGGTCTGGAGACTTTGGGTGGTGTGATGACTAAAATTATACCAAAGAACACAACCCTACCAACCTCCAAATCGGAGGTGTTCTCCACTGCTGCAGATGGGCAGACCAGTGTTGAGATCAATGTCCTTCAAGGTGAAAGAGAGTTTGTAAAAGATAACAAATCTCTTGGAAGCTTTCGTTTGGATGGTATCCCGCCAGCTACACGCGGTGTTCCACAGATTGAAGTCAAATTTGATATTGATGCCAACGGTATCCTTTCTGTTACGGCTGTTGATAAGGGAACTGGAAAGAAGCAGGACATTACAATAACTGGTGCCAGTACCTTGCCCAAAGATGAGGTATGTCGTGAATTCTTTATGAGGGGGATGCTCGTATATTAGATTCACAAGATGAACAGTAGGAAGCTGGTAATTGATATTGCCACATTTGTTGTTTTTTAATAGGTTCATCAATGTTAGGTCGCTCTTGAACGTTTGCCTTGGTAGTAGTAATGTTTGTCGCCCATATTTATTTTCTGCAAAAGATTTTAGTCAAACGAGATTGATTTATTGAAATCAATTTACAACTTTTTATACCAGAAATTTACTCATGCATCAAATAAGCATAGGCAACATATTATTTTAGAGAACGGAACTTTCTTAGTTTCTTATCCTCCATGATTATATGTGTATGTCATTTACGTATTTTCTATGAAGGTCAACTGCTAAGTGTTGTTGAGATTCTTTTTGGTGTTTAGACTGGATTCAAACTTCATGGCTTTATTTGATAGTCTAGTGTTCAAACTGATGGAGATATTCTGTTTTCTAAGCATAATGCTTGTGCTATAAGAAGGATTACAGACTTTAGCTACCCTTATAATGGTACTAGCGTAGCAAATATCCTCTTTTGCCTGCCTCACATTTCAGCGCAGGCTTATTAAATTGGATGATCACATCCTCCACATAGCCTTGCTGACATCTAGAACTGGTGTAATGCAATCACTTTTTTTTCCTGGAGTATCAGGAACTCATTGGGCTTGTTTGACTTGTATGTAAACGTTGTTGTAGGTGGAGAGGATGGTCAAAGAGGCTGAAAGGTTCGCAAAGGAGGATAAGGAAAAAAGGGATGCTATAGACACCAAGAACCAGGCAGAATCTGTTGTGTACCAAACTGAAAAGCAGCTCAAGGAACTGGGAGACAAGGTACCTGCTTCTGTCAAGGAGAAGGTGGAGGCTCAACTGAAAGAACTAAAGGATGCTCTCTCGCGCGATTCGACTCAAGCCATTAAAGATGCAATGGCTTCGCTGAACCAAGTCGTCATGGAGCTGGGGCAGTCTGTTTACAGCCAGTCCGGGGCTCCAGGTGCTGGACCCACACCTGGTGGTGCTGATACTGGGCAGACTAGCTCAACTGGAAAAGTAGCAGATGGAGATGGAGATGTAATCGATGCTGACTTCACGGAAAGCCGGTGATATATGAGAGGGCTGATCACCGTTACCTTTCTGAGAACCATCCACAAAACTCCTTTTTGTATTATTGTTTACAAAGTGTCTTGTGTCAATGTGCATGGGTTTATGGATATCCAAAGGTTTTTGGCAACTAAGTTGCTGTTTTCTGAGGTAAAGTCCGTCTTCCATTATTGGAGGGAACATGAAATATGGACATATTGTAGATGGGTGTTAATGTACTGTCCTGTACATAATAGACAATTGGGAAGAATGGGTCATGTAAGGGGTGACGGCCTGTGTTTGGTGTCAGCACGGTTTGGATAGCCAGAAAATAACATAGGGCCAGAGTTTTTTCGAATCTCTATAGTACAATTTTCGAATGGTTATCTACATTTTTGTGAATGTCGTTTGCTAGTTTGGCTTAACAATCCTTGAGGGTTATTTTTGTCTTCCTAAACAAAATTTAATGCAATATTAACTAATGCAAAAAAGAGAAGAAAAGAATAAAGAACAAAAAATAATCTAAATGGCTTACTAAGTGACAATCTCCATTTCGGGACATCCCTACATCGGAAATATTAATGGGTCTGAAAATCACTAGATCAGAACAAAAGTGCTACATACACACCCATCCATACACACTCTACCACACCCTCTCTCACATGGGGTGTGGGCCCCACATGTGGGCCCCGTGTGGGGACCACACCCCATGTGAGAGAGGGTGTGGTAGAGTGTGTACGGGTGGGTGTGTATGTAGCACTACTC
>JAXBDA010002938.1:0-38347 GCA_036023075.1 Gaultheria prostrata | reverse complement strand
ATGGGCATACTTGCTAATAACTTCCCCTTCATCGCCATCATAACTAACTCCCAAAGACTTCTCAAAATCCCAAATTGCTTTCGCCTCATTTAGGAACACGTTCTTGGAACACTCTTCATCCATTCGATCAAACTTATCAGCTAAAAATGAGGCTCCCAAGCACCCCCTATGTGCTCTCTCTCTTTCCGGTTTGCTAAGAGCATCTCTACCATGTACTTCAAAATCTATCTTCAAAATTGTATACTTTACTATCACACTTCAAAGTTTGAAGAGTCACTTTATGTGGTGCACTTTATCAGATTCTTCAAACTTTAATATTGTATTCTTTTTATATATTTTTAGTTTTATTGATCTAAAGGTAAAATGATAGAAGTATATCTCTTACCTTAGAAAATGTTTTGGCCACTCTACTTTATTAGTCAATCACTTTAATTACAATTCTTTTTAAAAATACTAATTTTTAATATATTAGGGAAATATTCACTAATCTTAAAATTCTATACTTCAACATTAATTTTTCTAACATTTCACATCAATCCTCACAACTTCCCGTGTATTTAATCACATCATGTTGTTAAGAAGAAAAAGACAATTTGATAAGATTGTGTTTTGTTGTGAAAATGAGTTTTATATTTATAGGCAAGTTAGGAAAAATAAAAAAGGACTTTTTTTTTTTTAAGCATATTCAAGGTAATAATCCATTTGCAGCAAAAGAAACGGTCGAAAAATGCAAGTAAAATGCAACAAAAGAATGAACAGTTCAATGAACTAAAGTTGCCACAGAAAATGGTAATGAAATTGCAAAAGAGGGTGCAATGGTAAAATAGGCAATAGAATACAAAATGTTGAGGTTTGCTGGGTGAGGGACGTTTCCTAACTTTGAAGAGAGAGAAAAAGAATTTGAGGGGTGGCTTCAAATTGTTTGGTGTTTAAGAGATCTGCTAGAGCACAAATTTCTTGGTTCATCCCTCAATTTTTTTGAAATTTGGTGCTTATAAGGATGTGCTGGAGATGCTCACCTATACCAGATACCTCAAATTAATTTATCTTCAAATTTGTACTTTGATGTCATGCCTCAAAATTTGAAGGGTCACTTTATTTGGTGCACTCCAACAGATTATTCAAACTTTAATATTTTATTATCTTTTATATATCTTTAGTTTATTGAGCTAAATTTTAAATGGTACATCTCTTACCTTAAAAATGTTTTGGCCACTCTACTTTATTAGTCAATCATTGATTACAATTCTTTTATATAAATACTAAATTTTATTATATTCGAGAGATATTCAGTAATTTTAAAATTTTGTATCTTCAAAATTAATATTTTAACATTTCACACCCACCGCAACTCCCCATGTACTTAATCACCTCAAGTTGATAAAAGAAAAGGACAAGTTGATAAGATTAAGTTTTGTTGTGAAAATGAGTTACATATTTATAGGCAAGTTGGGTAAAATAACAAATTACTATCTCTCTTTTTCTTTTTTTTGTACGGCAATTTTTTTTATTAATTCATTTTTTTTTTTTTTGCATATTCAAGGGTAATTTTTGCAGCAAAAGAAAACGGTAAAATGAAACAAAAAGCAAGTAAAATGCAACAAAAGAATTAATGGTCCAATGAATTGAAGTTGATAAAGAAAATGGTAGTAAAATTGCAATAGAGATGTAATGGTAAAGTAGGCAATAAAATAATAATATTTTGAGATTTGAGGGGTGAGCGACATTCCGCAACTTTGAAGATGGAGAAAGGGAATTGGGGGGTGGCATCAAATTATTTGGTGTTTGAGGGATCAGTTAGAGCACAGATTTCATGGTTGATTCCTCAATTTTTTTGAAATTTGATGTTTGAAGAATCTGCTAGAGCCTAGAAATGCTCTAACTACAAAATTTGTAGCACCCTCAGATCCCATTTGCTTTTAGCAATTTATCTTTTAGCGCTTTTATAGAAAATTAGCTTTTAATAACTTAGCTTTTAGCATTTTTATAGAAAATAAATTGGCCTTTGGCAACTTAGTGTTCAGCTAATGAGAAATAAATTGGCTTTTATCAACTTATAGCTTTGAACACTTTTATAAAAAATGACTTTCTGCAAGTAGTACTAAAAACGGAAAATTCGCCTTTCTTTAACCATTTGTTTCATATTGTAAATATACTAGTGCATGAATTGTGGGAAAACTTTTCTAAAATGATTAAAATGTGTCCCATTTGAGTTGTTTTTTACCCACCATTGATTATAGGTATACTTCTAAATACCCTTACTTGAAGGCACGGGTTCAAGTATGGGCGAACTTAATTTAGCATTAATTGACACCCATTATCAAATCCTAGTAATCCAGTTTAGCACAATTAGATTTGAGCTATGAAAAGCACAAACAAAAAAAAAAATTGATTGAAAATATGTCTGGATTCTTAAAAAATTATTACTCGGAAAGAGTAAAAAAAGAGAGTAAAGATTTCGTTGCAACAATTTATAAAATACATGAAAAAAATAAAATAAAAATGAGAATGTCATACTTCAAGTAATTTCGTTCTCTTAGTATAGAAGTTGCTTTCACTTTTCCCTTACATGCCATTTAATGTTCTTGCAAATCGTTTGGGTGACATTTTGATTTCGAAATACTCAGTTTTTGTAGGGACATTCAAAATTTTATGCTAAAATTATTGAACGGTTCAAATAATTTATGTGAGACACAAAAGTGGTCCCCACAAGCCTTGATACATTTTCTGTACCCCTCGGATCTATAGTACCCTTAGGTTTATTGTTTAAATTAGCTGGAGAACGCATCACAAAATAACTCTCAATTAATAAAAGAAGCAAAGTATAAATTTTTTTATGTTACTTTTGTTTTTTTTTTTTTTTGATCGGCAAAAAGATAATATATTAGAACTCGACAAATGGTACATCGAGATAAGAAACCAAAACCAAGCACAGAGCAAGGAAGGGGCAAAAGCAATCCAACCCAGCGAAATGCTGACAGGAAAGCAAAAAAGGGAAAAAATTACAAAACAAAACCAACAGAGGTTAAGATTTACGAAACTTGAAAGCAACCAAGATAAGCCTCCACAGATTAGCGAGAAGTACCACCAAACAACAAAAAACAGCAAATAATAAATACCCACCCAGGACTGCACTCCCTTTAAATCTTCACCTTTCTGATTCCATCAAGGCATCTTTTTAAAATCTTCCACGGAGTAGTCATTTATACCATATCTTCCTTTGACCCAAATAGCCATCCTTGACTTTGATAAGTCAATAACCTCCTCCACCTCCACTGCTTCATTACGACAAACCTTCCTTTTTTTTTTTAATGTTACTTTTGTTGGAGATGCTCTTTACGTTTAAAATATTTTAGGGCCGGAAAGGGTAACTTTTCGGGCTTATGTTTTCATCCCCAAATTTTCCCTCATACGTTGGTATATTTTGGTATTTTGCATAGTATATATGCACAAAATTTTGGGACTAAATCCTAAACTAGGGGTCCTAATATCTTATTTCGTGATATACACTATAAAAAGAATCCTCAATTTCACGCTTCCCATAACGTAAAAAAATCAATTGAAAGCCCTCCATCTTCTATTGCCCTTCTCGTTGCGATCCGTCCTCAAAATCATCGCCCAACACCGTCCTTTATCTCCCTCGACGATCACTGTCCTTTACCGCCGTCGATGACCTCCATCATGCATAATTGTGTTATGGTTCGAGCAGAAGTAGTGGTACATTACTACAATGGTCAAGTGCAACCAGCATCCACGGTAAATTCCAAAACCGGTCACACAAACATGTTTCATGGTTAATCTATTTGTATTTCATGATAAGTTTACACCAATGTTTTAAAAACTGGACCAGACCGGCCGGTTCGACTGGTTGGCTCGCCACCCGGCCATTGCTCCGGTCCGGATTAATCAGAAAACCGCCACAATTCAAAAACCGGTCTAAAAAATGAAAACCGTTCTATTTTGGTGGTCGAACCAGTAATCGGACAAACCGTTTCCGGATCAGCCGAACCGGCCGGTTGAACTTTTTGACTGATTTAGCTGTGGAGGCCAGCTATTTTCTCCTCATGGGACCCATGATGCGTCAGCCTAGGCTTCCATTTTAATGCAGTGGACTTTCTAATGCATTTATAGCTCATTTTTTGCCTCAACTTCTTCCTCCCCACCGATGTGGGATTACTCAGAAGTATCGAAAGTTCTGTTTTGATTACTTTGCTCCTCTTTCAAATATTTTCTCATATGTATATGTAGACACCCCGATTTTGAATCCGGGATACACGCAAGCATTCCCGATGATAAAAAAGACCAATGTGGACCACCTCGAGGACTTGAACGAGGTTTGAAATTGTCAATACCCTTAAACCTTTCAAAAACCATCAACCCAACCTAAAATGACCAAGCCAAGCCAAAGCACAAACCAGCATCTGAACCCACCTTGGGCGCCCAAGGTCACCTTGAGCGCCCAACCCCCACCTTGGGCGCCCAAGGTGTGAACCAGTCAGTTACAGGTAGTGACTGTAATGATGAGATTCTGCTGCATGTGAGCCATTATCTCCCTAAAATCTGGCCATTTGCTTAACCAACAAGCTTACCCTATCTCCCTAATTACCCTCTAACCCCTCCAACTATTCCCAAATTTAAATTATACTTTCCCCCCTTTTTTCTCTCTATAAATACCCTCCCTCTCCTCTCATTTGGAGACTACTGCCTCTCTCCCTCTAAAAACCGGCACTCAAACACTCCTCTCTCACTCAAGAAATCCAGAAGAAGCTCACTCACTCACGTCCTCACCCAAACCCACTACAAAAACTCACCAAAATCAAACCCAAATCCACTCTCAAGCCTTGAAATCAACCATACTCACCTAACACTATCAAAACTAGCCTCTATCTACTTCAAAATACCCAAAAAGCCTGCTGTTTTAGTACCAAAATCAAGTCCCCAAAGCCAAACCAAGCAAAAACTACTCTTTCTTTAATGATCAAGTCCAAAAAGGTAGAAAATAAAGAAAATCCACTCATGGTTACAATCTGAGGGTGACTAGTAAGTGTGAATGAGTTCCTTATACTCACTTTACACTTACAAAGTCCAAAAGTAGGCTGTTAAGCTTATAAAAATTTCCAGGCTGATCGTCCCTTGGGCGCCCAAGGTCACCTTGAGCGCCCAAGGTCCCAGCAGTTTACTTCTTGCAGTTTTGTTTTGATCATTTCCTAAGATATTTTGCCGCTTTAATCTGTTGTTAATCACCATAATATGCAACATTAATGTCTTGTTTAAGCTCTGATCATCTTGAAATCATCATCAAGAGAGTTTTATTTTATTTTGCTCATGTTTGAAAGAGGAAAATGGTATTTATTGACAAATATTGAGCAAAAGAGTATAAAATCAACATTTTCAAAGTGATCAGAAGCTTATAAACTCCAAAAGACATCAAAAGCAAAGCAAAGAAGTAAACAAAAACCAGCAAGCCAAAGGCTACCTTAAGCGCCCAAGGTCACCTTGAGCGCCCAAGGTGTCTTCTGGACAGATTATTGTTTTGTTCCTTTTATTTTCTTATTATTATTGTCATGCTGTTTCATCTCATTCCAAAAGGGTGTGTGTGTTGTTTATTGTCTATATTCATGTTTACTTTATTCCTCTCAAGCTCTCATCTCACATTTTCTTTTATTTTCCATGAATAATCCAAAGAAACAAATCAATAAGTTTGTTTATTATTCATGAATCCTACCTCTTAGCTTTTGTTTATTGATAAAAATAATTTTTCAGAAGATATTTGGTGAAGAGCTTATGGATACATGAGTAATAAAACAAAAGAGATTGAAAACAAACGAGAACCAGGGATGACCCTGGGCGCCCAACCATACCTTGGGCGCCCAAGGTGGTTCCTGAGCAGTGTATATATTCCATTTATTCTGTCATTATTGTTACTATTTCAAGTGCATATGGGTTCATCTCAGTTGCTCATTAATATGCTATCAGTTCTTCTTCTCTCTTAACTCAAACTCAATCTTACTTATGGATTCTTCTCAAAGCCAAATGTTCAAAAATCCATGTTTTTGCTTAAGATTACCCTTGGATGTTTTGTTGAGGTTATGTTCTGGGTTCATATGTTGAAAAATCATCTTTGAAGTTGTTCATAATCAAGGAAAAGCATTCTTAAAACCAGATTGATAAAGCAGTTGTTATATCATTCATTTGATTATTTTGATCATTCTCACCTCGTTCTCTGTTTTCATCTTATTCTGTCCATCTCAAATCTTGTTTATATAGTAATCATTCATTATCATCATTGTAATTATACGCGCACACGAACACCGTAGTATCTTATATTGTGTTTTATCTTGTGTATATGCTTCATATCTTGTTTATGTGTACAAAACCAAGTTTTAAACATTTTCCATATCCCACAAATTGTTTAGTAAAGACCGGTTCACGGACTGGGCGAGGGGGGTGCATTAAAACCCTTCCCCTCTCGTAACCAAACCCCCGAGCCCGGAAATAAAAGGTTTTCGCACGACCGGTAAAACCATTTTTCAAAACCATTGGGCATAAAGAGTCTTTTTTTTTTGGTTTCTTGGGTTCGATCCTTAAACCCGGGTGGCGACTCCAAAACCACTTTCAAAATCAAAATCGAAACGCCATCGTGTGGGCGGCCGCCCGTCGGGTGTCCACAGTATATAAGATTATATATATATATTTTTAATTAATTTATTGTATTAATATATATTTTAATATAATTATGACGTCACGGTTCGATAGCAGTTCGACCGCGGTTGAACAGGTGACCCGTCCGCCCAATCCCTTTTCCGGTTCGTCCTCCGGTCCGGGTTTCAAAACATTGGTTTACACATGATTGGTAAATTGATTCAGTATTTATGGTAGATTTCAAGTCAATTAATGTTTTGTAGGCTTGAAACTAAGGTGTGACAAGTTAGCTTCTTTTGGGTGTTCGCCAATTGCCGACGCATTTCTCCCATGCATGTAATGGCGGCAACACAGTTGATTTAATGAGATTTTTCTCTCTTTTAGCAAAAAAAAGAAAAGAAGAAGAAGTCAATTCATGATAAATTCCTCGTCATTCATCTTGAATTGAATCAAACTGGTTGCCATGGTAGATATGTACATCATGCATTCAATAAGATTCATGTTAAATTTGCGTATGTCGTTGATTCTTTAGAAAATTTTCATGAATCACTATGGAATCTATATTATTATTGCAGAATGGGTTTTCGTAAGGAGGGCTGTAGGAGCAACAAGTGACACCTAACATGGGATTTAGGGTAAGAAGTAAAGTATTGATCATTGCCTTAATCACCTTACATAAAATTAAATACCAAATATACTGATTCCAGTTTCCTCATAGGGCATGCTTATTAGGTAAACACCGATTTTTTTAAAAATGAAAAGAATAGTACTTCCCCATTTTAAAATAAGAGACTTCTACTTTAAAACTTTGGAAAGAAACACAATCACTCTTCCTCCTATTTTTCCATCTTTTTAACGGGCTAAATAAAAAACTACATAGATTGTATAGATAAAAAGATTTCAAACTTGGTACATTTATTTAGAAATAAACACTAACCAAATACAAAAAATCCAATGATTTTGTTACATAAAGCAACTCATCTTGACAATTTTTTTTGAACTGAATCTTGACAATTCAATCGGAAGAAATCTGTGGATACTACTCCCTCCGTCCCTTTTATAGTGTAGACATTTTCATTTTGGGATGTCCCTTAATAAGTGTGTGTTTTGAAAAGTTAGTAGGTACATTTCCTATTTTGCCCGTAAAAGTAGATTCCTTTTTGAAAAGTTAGTGGGTATTATTATATTGATAAGGGTAAGTAGCGGAAAGTAGATGTAAAAGTTGTAAAAGTTGATGTGAGAGAAAATAAGTTGGAATTACGAGGCAACACACTTAAAAAGGGACGGAGGGAGTATAAGTTTTGCAAAGACACTTTTTCGTGAGGAGACGTGACACCGATTTTTGAATTAGCAAATAATTCAAAATCATTAATAAAAGATTGAGTTACTTATTGAAGTCTAATTAGTTATATATAATTTTCAAAACTGCATATTACTACCTTAATAGAAAATAGTGTCTCAAATCCAGTTTGACCGGAAAGCATTAAAGGAAATTCCATAGCCAATTCTCTAATTAGTCACTCCAATTACCATAATTTTAGTAATCGCTTTATGGATTGCAAAAAGGAAATGTGAAGCAATTATATATTCTATGATTAGAAAAGTGTTCAATTTCATCATCCCAATACACTCTCTAGCTCCCTCCATTTTAAAACTAATTTGAACGTATATAATAGTTAAGACTATCAATTCAAGTCTTAGAAAGTGTAGATTAGTTACTTCTGATCTCTTATTTTCTTCATTGTCTAGTTAAATGATCTAGAGTTTATGTTTTAATCTCTCTCACTTCTTTTTTTGTAAGTTTTAATGTGATCAACAAGAGTTACTTTGCAAATCGTTCGTATCAATCTGACTCTCAAAGAATAGTATAGTTATATGATCCTTCTCATTTTATGATTGCGAAGTGGTGTGATTTCTTGCAATCTCATTTTATTTTATTTTTTGTAGGTTTTAATGAGATGAGTGAGGGATATTGTTCTATTGTGCTTAAGGACAGGAACAATACTTTACAACATGAAATACTTCATTTGCTCCTACATGAAAAAACAAATATAGATGTAAACAAAATACTGATGATCGTTCGAGTAAGTTTTTCTTCTTTGGTAACTTTTTTTTGGAGAATAAGAGATCTTATCTGTATCATTTTTTGAAAATTTGAAATTTGAATGGAAAGATTTTAAATTTTAAGCAGTAAAGCATCCCCAACATTAGGGTAACATTCAACTTTCTTCGAAAAAAGGTGGTTGTACATAGAGATTTTAAACATTCATTCTTCTCATTAATTGATCTTCCCCATTCTCTGTAAATATTTGAGAGTTATATGATCTTTTCATTTTATGATTGCGAAGTTGTGCGCTTTCATGTAATTTCATTTTATTTCTTTTTGTAGGTTTTAATGAGATAAATGATGGATATTGTTCTATTGTGCTTAAGGACAGAACGATACTTTACAACTTGAAATGCTTCGTTTGCTCTTACATTAAATAAAACATATTAATGTCAACAAAATATTGAAGATGCTTCGTTTGCTCTAGAGTTTATGTTTTACTCTTTTTTTTTTTTTTGTAGGTTTTAGTGTGATCAACAAGAGTTACTTCGCAAGTCGTTAGTATCAGTCTGACTCTCAAAGAGAAGAATATGATCTTTTTATTTTATGATTGCTAAATCGTTCGTATCAATCTGACTCTCAAGGAGATCTAATGTTCAATTGTTTTGGATGAAGAACTAAATTTGTTTAAGCTACGTCACAATATACGATTTGAACATTTCATATGATGCATAATGTATACCTTTATTATTAATTTTTGTTAGTTTTGGTTTATATTGTTGAGTCTTGCATATTCTTCGAAACTTTTTCAATGCTTTTCCTTTCCTATTATACTAATTTTATATTTTATCTATGTGTTGATGAAATTTTCATTGCCGATAAGAAAAAAAAAAGAGTTTTGCTTTATATTGGGTTGATACCTTAGAGAAAGAAAGCGAGGGTTGGAAAGACAATAATTGGGAATTAGTACATCACATTTTTGCTGTTTTAATTGTAGTAATACATGATTGACAGTATTAGTTTTAAAAAGGAGTATATACAGTCTGATTCTCTCTCCCAAATCTTAAGCGGGCAATGTCTATTCACCTATATTTACATAAAGGAGGGGGAAAAGATTGTTGGAGAGTAAAAAGAAAACAAAAAAGTTATGGGGAAAAGAGTAAAAGTACCGATGAATACCGTAATCTAGCAAAACCTAATGTCTTTTGGCTATATTAGGAATACATAGATCGATTTATTGTATTTGTGGATATATTTTGAATATCAAAATTATTAATTTCCCCGTGCATAATACGGGTTTCATGCTAGTTATCATTTATCCGAACCAATTTATCATGACCATTGGTATCATCATGAGTGCTAGATTGATTAATCTTTGAAATAATCACAACTTCTAGATTAGTTAAATTCTAAAGGAATCAATAATTTGCAAACTTACCAAGAATCTTATTGAAATTTAACATGCAACACATGATTGTTGCACAAATTTACCGTGAAAAGTGATGGGAAAATAGTATACCTATACTAGAAATGGAAACAAAATCGATGGAATTTGGATATTTCACATTTTTGAACTCCTCCGCTATATGTATCCCTTAATTACTGATATATATGGATACATCCAATTCCACAAAATTAGAAAAACAACCTATGTATATGCATCTACATGAATTTCATAGTAAAATGGTAAAACAGGTAATTCACAAAATAAAAGAATGAAATGTAAGTTCGAAAAGTGGGTGGGATGGAAACTTACGTATTATGACTGATTATGATTGATATTTAATTAATCGTAAAAATAAGTGCACTCTAATAAATTAATATGATAAAGTTGTGAAGAACCATGGTAAAATTGACAAACATGATCCATCACCAAGTGATTAATTATGGTAAAAATTAAGCATATACAAGCAAATATTGTATATACAAAACCATATCCAAAATGATAGAGATAATTATCCAGTAATCATGGTAAAAAATTAAGTATGTCACACCAATTATGGTAAAATTTGATATTGATAGCAATTTTGGAAAGATAAAATAACATGTAAACGTGAATTTATCATAATTTCTGAAAAAATCCACATTGATATATATATTGTAGTAGGATAAAATAATGAGAAAGATATATGAAAACCTCATCTAAACAGAGATGAATTGGTTCATCAAATTGAGAACATTTGTACAAAACCAGCGAGTTCATCTTCTATATATGCCTTGACCCATTTCTACCCGCACACCCTGCCATGAGCACACGTATTTGTGTTATAGTTGTAATAGGGCCTCTCATTGGCCCACAGGCCCACCGCAGCCGCCCTTGTTAAGTCATAACCGCTTCCACGGGCGAGGTTCTCGCCGTACCTTCCACCCCCACTGGAGTGTACAAGAGCGCAATCCCGTCTGCATTGGTTGGCGTAGTTTTGGCCTTTTCATTGCGGCGGTTGAGGGTTGACTATTCTTAACTCTCACTCCCGATCATGGATTCTCGAGATCCTTTCTTGTCTGGGGCCCACTTCTTCGAAACTGACAATTACCCTCACTGTCAACCATGGCTTCTTAAGATCCTTTCTTGTCTGAAACCTACATCTTCAAAACCTAGCTATCATTTTAATATCTTATGCTCTCCCCGTTGTTTGTAGACGTCTGGGGTTTGTTCAATGAGCCATAGCTTGGCTATAGAGCGTGGGACGAGCGATGATAGGAGGTTATTATGGGGGAGGTCGACTAATTTTCGATAGAAGGGCGAGGGTGAAGATTTCAAAAATAGTTAAAACCGATAGTGGAAAAGTGTGTGAAATTAGGATTGTCAACTTTGTATATCTCAAAATAACGGTGGCGAATTTCCAATTTTAAAATTTGTTCATAAATTTTTTTGGCTATATAGCGTCCCAAAAAAATAGGAAACTTAGCAATAAGGGCGATAATAAAAATATAATCTCTAAAAGTGGACGGGATAAAAATGCAACTCATACTAAGAGGGAGACCAATATTTAAGAAATTTCAACACCTCTCAAATGTCCATCCTCTTCCCCAAAAAATAAAATAAAATAAAATAAAATAAAAGTCCACACGGATGGGCTGGGCTGGGCTGGGCTGGACAGGGCCTCGGAAACTATTACTAGTAAGGACAGTCCAAAGCCATAAGAAATCGGACTTGTCAAGTTTGCGGCCCACCCTTTGCTACCGGGTTCGCGCCTTCTCTCTCATCTTCTCTCTCTACCCTCTCCCCTTATTTCTCTCCTCTACAAATCCTGCGGGCGAACCCTAAAACCCATAATCGCATCCATTCTAGTCGGGTCTCACTACGACTTCTTCACCGTCCTCTGTAAGCTCTCTCTCTCTCTCTCTCTCTCTCTCTCTCTTACTAAGAATTTAACTCGAGTCTCTGAATCGGTTTTTTTTTTCCGAATCCGAAATCCGAATGTTAATTGGGTCATTATTTCATGGCATGTTTAAGGTCGTCGGTCAGGTTCTGATCCGAAGTCCATAGCATGTTGAATAAGCGGGTTATTATTGTGACCCGACTAATTAGAATCTCCATCGGATCGGGTAGGTCTGGTGGATGTGGGTTTTGGCGGTTTCTTTGATTTCTTTGTCTTACTTGACCTAGTTTAACGGGTTGATCCTTCTCTGTTCAGGTTATGGGTCTGGCGGATCCGGGTTTGAGGGCTTATAGCTAATCCGGGTCAAGCCTTGTTGGCGCCTTTGTTTTTGGTTTGATCTTCTAAAAGCCTCGAGAACTTTAATATGGTTCTTATTATTGATTTTGTTCTTTTGGGATCACGCAGATAGTTATTTTGGCCCTGTTGGGATCAGTAAGTTTAGTTAAGAAATTTTCCTTTTTGTTTCAAAAAAATTACAATTACAATAATGTCGTTTCCAATTTGTAGATCTTGAATGGCTTATTTGCGGGTGATCACATTGTAGAGATGTGTTTGATTTTAAAGGTTATGTTTCACTAGATTGGCGCATTCTATACAAATACTTCATGGGGAAAGCTTACATGGCCATGTTGGATTCAAGAAGTGTAGGTAGTGCTTGTTGCACCTCGAAGAAGTTTAGTTCATAGGTTTTTGTTTTTGTTTTTCTTTAAAAAATTACAATTTGGGAGTTTACAACTTTGTATTTTTTGAATCGGTTTCTTGCGGGTGATCACATTGTATAGATATGTTTCATTCTAAAGGTTATGTTCTGTTAGACTAGGGCATTTTTTTGAAGTATTACATAGGGATATAGCATTTTTTCTTGGGGCATATGGACGAGAACCTTTGATTTTGGTGGCTATGTTTTGTAGATTATGTAGGATTGTGCAATATCTATTGCATATTTTTTGGTTTTAGCTGTTTTCGAAAAGTGTTGTGAATATTTGTCTTCTTTGGAGTTTTCCTTGGATCATGGTGATTCTTCATTAAATGCATCATTAAACGATAATTAGTTGGTTGAGTGTGCTCGACTACCTTGCCTCCAGTCCTTTTAAATTTGGATGGGCTTTCCGTTTCCATTGCCTAATATAGAGTTTATTTTTCCTCTTATTGTTGCCCCGAATTTGGTTCTTGTGGATGTAGTGATGTATGGATGACAAGACTACAGGTACTTGAGTTTCTTCTCTTGTACGATGGTAGTTCTACATTTGTTTGTATCGTATTTTCCTCTATAATCTGTTAGTGGCTCTTGGAAGACGATACTACAATGTTAGGGTCCGTTTGTTGGAATGAATATCAGCATTGGATTGTGCTATATATTCTCTTTGGTTAAAATTATCATGGTCCGGATTATTCCTACATCGCATAGAGAACCCCACGTGTACATTTGCCATCGATGCTTCTCATTTTTTGTGTTCAATGGAAGTAATAGCCACTTTAACAGAATAAAATGCAACTGATTTTGCCTGGCACTGGTTTTGTCTAATTTCTGTAGCAGTAAATTTAGACGCTATTGTTTTTGCAAACAAACCAATTTTTAGTGTGATCATATGCAGTGAAGATTTTTTTTTGTTTTTTGTAAGGACTGTAACATTTGAAGTCCATGCCTATCATGTGCAGATAAGGGTGTAATGGAGATATCAGAGGAGGCAGTTATTGTCAATTCTAGCCGATTGAAGTCTGTCGTATGGAATGATTTTGACCGGGTCAAAAAAGGTGAAACGTATACAGCCGTTTGTAGGCATTGCAAAAAGAAACTCAGTGGTTCAAGTACTAGTGGGACATCACATTTGAGGAATCATTTAATCAGATGTAGAAGAAGATCAAACCATGATGTTGCACAGCTGCTTTCAGTGAAGGGAAAGAAAAAAGAAGTAACCGTTGCCTTTACAAATTATAATTTTGATCAAGAGCAGAGGAAGGTTGAAAAGAATAGCCTCGTACATACTAGATATGAACGAGAACAAACAAATGATGGCGCCATTACTATTTGTAATAGCAACTTTGACAATAAGAGGAGTCGATTTGATCTTGCCCGCATGATTATTTTGCATGGTTATCCTTTGTCCATGGTTGAACATGTTGGATTCCAACTATTTGTTAGGAACCTTCAGCCGTTGTTTGAGTTAGCGACGTTTACTAGGGTTGAGGCAGATTGTATTGAGATTTATCAGAAGGAGAAGCAGAAGGTCTATGAGGTGCTCGATAAGTTATCTGGTAAAATTAGCCTTAGCGCTGATATGTTATCTGCCAATCAAGATTCTGGTTACTTTTCTTTGACAGCGCACTTCATTGATGATGATTGGCAGTTAAAGAAGAAAACTTTGAGTTTTATAAAGGTCAATCCTTCTGACACAGGAGACGTGCTTTCAGAAGTTATCATGACGAATCTAATGGACTGGGATATCGATCGGAAACTATTTTCCATGACATGCGATAGTTGCTCTACCAATGAGAACATTGTTGTACGAATTAGAGACCGACTCTCCCAGAATAGGTTTCTTCTCTGCAATGGTCAATTGTTTGATGTACGCTGTGCGGCAAATATCATCAAACTTATGGTTCAAGATGGTTTGGAAGCTCTATCAGAGGTAATCCATAAGATTCGTGAAAGCATTAGGTATTGTGGAAGTTCACGGGCGACGCAAGAAAAGTTCAATGAGGTAGCCCAGATGGCGGGAGTTGATTGCAATAATTGCATATCTCATGATAATCCGCTTTGTTGGAATTCAACATATTTTATGCTCGAAGCTGCTTTACGTTACAAAGATGCATTTTCCCTTCTACAAGAACAAGACCCCCTCTACAAAATATGCCCATCTGAGGTAGAATGGAGCAGAGCAAGTGCCATTACCAGCTATCTTAAGCTCTTTTTGGAAGTTACTAATGTTTTCACAGGGACCAAGTATCCAACCGCAAATATATATTTTCATGAGATTTGTGATGTTCATTTGCGATTGATTGAGTGGTGCCAGAACACAGATGCTTATGTTAGTTCACTGGCATTGAAGATGAAAACCAAATTTGATGAATACTGGAAGAACTGCAGCTTGGCTTTGGCGGTTGCAGCCATCTTGGATCCTCGGTTTAAGATGAAGTTGGTCGAATATTATTATCCACAGATTTATGACAACAGTTCAACAGATTGCATTGACATTGTTTCTAACTGTATGAAGGCGCTTTACAATGGCCATGCCATCTGTTCCCCGTTGGATTCTCACGGTAATGGTTTGGCTTGTCAAGTAGGCGGTGGCAGTGGTGGGATTGAATCCAGGGATAGGCTAATAGGTTTTGACCGTTTCCTCCACGAAACTTCACAGAGCCAAAACACTAAGTCAGATTTGGATAAGTATTTGGAGGAGCCTCTTTTTCCTCGGAATATGGACTTCAGCATTTTAAATTGGTGGAAAGTTCACACGCCAAGGTATCCTATCTTGTCTATGATGGCGCGCAACATTTTGGGAATTCCCATGTCAAAAGTTTCAATAGAGTCGGCCTTCAGCACTGGAGATAGAATGCTTGATCAACATCGGAGTTCACTTAGACCGGATACTGTGCAAGCCCTTATGTGTGCACAAGACTGGATGCGGAATGATTCCGAAGGTTAGTTATGTCCCATTTGTTAGTGTAATATAGATATTTTTAGCAGGATGGTTGGCGTGATTCTTGTGATTCTACTGTTAGCAGCTTAGAATTGTATTTACCTTTCGTGAGGGACCTTATTGTATTTAATTTTTGCTCTTTTCTGTGCGTTCAAGAAGAACTTGTCTTTATGCAAAACGTTTTTTTCCCTCCCGTCCTAGACCTTATCATATGATTTTTCATCTTGTGATGACCAATTGGATTGGTAGCATCCTAGTGACTGATGTTTTATTGTTTTACCTAACTACCCTTAAGTAGCTACTTGGTCCTTCGTGTCAGGAGTCCTGGGATGATGGTTGGTCAGTTACCCTCGATTGAAATTAGTTCAACATATGTACAAGTGGGTGCACACCAGCTCAAGCGATTCACACTACTTCTTTCTCACTCCTACAACATCCTCAACAGAATTCCGAGGTTTGGCCTCATGGTCAAAGCATTAGACTTGGGGACCAACGGCTTAATCGGGCTCTCCGCTAATGGACTATAGAATTTGGTTCTCCAGAGCTTAGTTAAGGTGCGTGTAAGCTGGTTAGGTGTTTGGAAGGTGCGTGAAAGCTGGTTAGGACTCATAGGCGTTTGGACACCTGAGATATCAAAAAACATTCTCAACACACACAAGATTGATCTTCCAGCTTTGCACCTTAGGGTTAATAAATTAGATAGGAATTAGACATGAATTTCTAGTGTAACGTATTTTATGGGAAATAAGCCGAAATATATCAAGATACAAGTCCTGAGCAGCCCAATCTGATTTTCACAAATTAAAAACAACTTGCTATTAACTGATCATCATAAGCATACTATTACATCAACCAACTCATAACAATGATTAAAGGAGTGGCCTTTGTGTGAATTGGTAAGTTTTTTAAGTTTTTTTTTTCCAGATAAAATTGAAATGTATGTAAGAACATGTGATTCCAAGACTTGGGTGATGATACATGGGCCCCAACAATATTTATCTAAGAATATGCAAATGCAAATTAGATTTCTAGGATTCTTATTTTTTAGAGGATATCATGACCTTTTGCCCTTGAATACACCAAAGTACAAAACTCTTATGACTGAAGCTGCTAGAATGGGTATAAGATGATTCACTGATCTTCAAGAAAGGCTTGGGAGGAATTTCAAGACTTTCAACATTTCCTTCAAGCATCTCGACAACTTTGTTCATTGAAGGACGATTGTTGGGTCTCATTTGGATACACCATAATGCTGTTATAACCATCTTCCTCACCATATGCCACTCCTCGTCAGTGGCTTCTCCCATTTTGATGTCCTTTCCTTCTTTGAATTGGTCGTAAATCCACGAAGGGAAGTAACTTTGGCTTGTGTGATTGGCGTATGCATTCAAGTTCCTCCTCCTTCCTACTATTTCCATCAACAACATCCCGTAGCTATAAACATCAGGTTTGTATGAAATGCGTCCAATGTTTTTGTAGAACAACTCGGGAGCCATGTAGCCCATTGTTCCTCTTGCCGCAGTAAGTGACACCATGCTATCATCTGTTGGATATAGTTTTGCAAGCCCAAAGTCCGAAACTTTTGGATTGAAATTCTCGTCTAAAAGAATGTTGTGAGGCTTGATGTCAAAATGTAGAATTTGCATATCACAACCCCGATGCAAATATTCAATTCCACGCGCTACTCCAACAGAAATGTCATACATTTGCTTGAAACTCAAGGAGATGTTTCCTTCTTGAGAAAATAAGTATTTCTCAAGAGAGCCATTAGGCATGAATTCGTAAACAAGAGCTCGTTTAGATCTCGTAGCACAGAATCCAATTAGTTGGATCACGTTGACATGATGAATCCTTCCGATGGTAGCAACTTCATTGATGAATTCTTGGCCAATGGATTTGGGCTTCCCTAAAATCTTTATCGTTGCGAAATGATATGGTTTCAGGGTAACACTATAAGGCGAGGGGTAAATAAAAAGTGAAATTAAAGATGGAGTCTGAAAGCATAAAAATTTAACACCAAGGAGTAGACCAAACGTGACATTAAATAAAGACGGGAAATGTTACAATACACACTTTTATTGGATATGAATCATATGCACCCCTAAAAATGTTATGAATTGATTCTCTCATGAATAAAAGAAGAAAAAAATAAAAATAAATATGGTGCCAGAATATGGTATAGGATTTGGTGTGAGCATTGAGGTTTTCCATCCTGCTGTTTTTATGGGAAATCTTGCGTTGATTGAGTACAAAATACATACCACTGAGGAAATGGCTACTGAGGAGAGGTGGTGCTTGTGGGTAATGAGAGAATATGGTGTGGCCGAGTCTTGGACTAGACACTTAGTAAGGGAGGTTGGTCAAGAATTCCAGAGCATTGTTGGGTTTAGAAAGAGTGGTGAACTTTTGATTAGGAAAGTTGGTCGGAGACATCTTCTTTCTTATGACCCTAGAGCTGAAAGGTTCAAGGAACTTCGGGACGACATCAACGTCAGTATTTCAACCTGGTTTCACACGGAGAGTTACACAGAGACCCTTGTTTTACTGGGGAGGCAGGTGCACGGAGAGCAGGGCAGAGTTGAGAGTGCAGCGAAAAAGAAACGAAAAGGGGGGATGTTGTGACCAGGCAAGAGTTTCATACATACTGTGAACTTGCAATGCATGTTAATTGGATATTATTTGCTGCCAATTTTCATCATTTGTGGGAGTGTGTTGTTTTTTTAGGATGCATTTTAGTGTATAGGGTGTTAATTAACCCTAACACATGAAGCCTTTATCCATATTATGAGAGCACTAGACACATTACATAACTAGCCAATGTGGGACACACACTCATAAGCACACATAAGCTACTCTAACATAAATGATGAATCTCATGCTACCATTCCTATATTCTTAACCTTTTTTGGTGATTCGCTTAGTATTAACTTCTTATCGTTCCCTACTCTTATTTGTTTAATTTATAAGGTTTTATCTATAGCTTCTCCTCCAATCCCTTCTTCTCCTTCTCCTTCACCGTTTTGGCCGGATTCATAATTCCTTTGGACTAGCTTTGTTGCAAATTTAGTTTTGTGTCCATGGATCTAGATAAAAATTTGCTGATGTGAATTACAGATTTCAATGGACGTCGTTGGTTGGTAGAATTAATTGCTAAGCAGTGAGCACTGTACAATATTATGACTATTCATCAACAATGCGAGCAGGGTAGTTGCATCAATGCAGTATATGGTTTGTGCTGGAGCGGAGGACACAAAAAAAGAAGGAAAGGTTAGAATCATACCCAAAAAAAGCAAAAAAGAAAGGTTAGAAAAGGCTGTAAGATTATAAATCGCATGTTGAACTCTTTTTTGTTCTTATCAAGTGACTAGCTTTTGTATGACCTAGTGTATTTGAGAGTGTCTTCAATGGAATGCATGGTTGAATCATACGATGCTTTAGTTTCTTGAAGCATTAGGGTTGATGTTTTCCCTAACTCATGTATTTGGACATGTCTGATGTCTCCTTTTAGTTCTTATAGGTTTTAGGTTTTACTTGTGTTATGCTGCCAAAGTTTTTCAGCAAGCCAAGCATTGAGTTATAATTTATAGGAATTACTATCTGAAACTCTGAATTCTGTTCTTTTTGCTGTGGGGATTTATCGGTGAGACAATGGAGGATGAGGATGGGGGCACCCTCCTTTATCAGATCCTATTGAATTACATAACAAAATGGTAGTAACAGAATTTCGAAATAAGGTTTTTGCCATCTGAAATCTAGACCTTAATTTCTCCGATCCTACTTTGAGACATTGATTTTCGAATTTACACATGATAGTATTGTCTTGTGTTCTGTATAGAAGAACAAATTTATTCTGCTTGTTCAAGAATACTGTCTCTGTTGTCTTTTACGTTCGTAAATCTTTATTTTTGCTGCTACTTTCATGCTATTGAATTCGTTTGTGTTGTTTCATGCTTTCTTACGTACCCCTACCATTCATTGTCTACTCCTTCAGAACTTCCCTCAAGGCAGGCAGCCTTACTTATCTCTTGATCTTCTTCTCTTTTCTTCCTTTCCTTCTTGGGACGTCATCCATATATGCTTGTTAAAACTTTGGCAACTTATCATCTTCTGATCTTGGCTCTATGTTTATTGGTAACTATATACGCTTATCGATTTTTTTAGTCCTTAACAATAACATTAGCGGATTTCAAATTCGTCTGTAACGTTTTAATAGTTTTAATATAGTCCTCAAGTTAAAAATTGTGGGACAATGCGATCCTCGCCATCAACTAAGTGACGAAATTACCGGACATATACATTAAGAATGACTTGGCGCTGACCTTGTGCCACTTGGCGAATATTTTGCATAATAAGTTGTTCCCAAAATTTGACCCAAGACCCTACTCCATCCTATAATCACCAAAACCCAAATTTTGAAGACATCAATCCTCCACCAAACAGAACCACCGAAAACCCACTTTTGATAAGCTCATATCAACCTCCATGCCACATGACCCAGTTCTCTTTATCTTCCTCACGAATGGGGGATGTCGCCATACCGTCTTGGTAACCTTTTTTTTTGGTGGTTAGCTTATGAAGGGGATTATTTTCACTACTCTTAATTGTTTACTTCGTTCTATTTCCCTTATTTACAGCTTCCCCTCATCCGGATCCTCCTTTGCCATGTTGGCAGGATTAGAAATCTAACTTCATTGCACATTTAGTTTTGTGTCCATTTATTGACATAAAAATTGATTCCAATTACAGATTACGACGAACGTTGTGGTTGGTATAATTAATTAATTGCTAAGCACCGATACAATCGTATGTTGGACAGGGTTGTCCGATTATTTCTGTTATGATTTGTTTTAATGGCATAATTAATTTTTAGGACTTATTAATTATGAGTATTCGTGTTCGTGTTACAGATTCTTATGCAAATGTTATGATTTTCTATGTAAAATACATGCATTGCAACATTTCGCTTTTTTTAGCCTTTGACTTGCATCTCTCACTCGTTCATTTCCTGAAATAAATAACACATTCGCTAGTCACAAAACGATTGATCCTTGGAAGAATAGTGCTTATATTTTTCGATACATTGATATCTACGGTATATTTTTAGAAAGAAAAGTTTCATCAATCGAGAGAGAGTCATTTTAACTTCCCTGGACTACTAAAAAAATAGAGTAATTCTGTTGGATTTGGCAAAAAAAGGTTAATGCTAACACCATTAGGAAAACAGGCTCAAGCCATTCACACTACTTCTTTCTCACTCGTACAACATCCATGAGACATAGGGATAAACGGCTTAATTGGGACCTCCGATTAAGCAGAGCTTAGTGAGGTGCGTGTAAGCTTGTTAGGTGTTTGGAAGGTGTGTGAAAGCTTGTTAGGAGTTTGGACACCTGAGATATCAAAAATCATTCTCAACACACACAAGATTGATCTTCTTGCTTTTGCACCTTATAGTTAATTGTGTTTTCTTACCAAAGCCCCCTTTTCACCCCTAACCGACTTATGTCAGACAAGAACTTTATTGTAAGCTACAACAATGGCAGAATTTGGAGAACCTTATCCTGTATACATTCAGACGTAAATTTCTCTTTTCCACTTGACCATTGACGTATGGTGTTGAGAAAAAATTATTGAAGATTGGGTTTGAAATCTACATTTTTTCTTTTGAATAAGCTACCTTAGGCTAGCTTAGATTTTGTTCCTATTCATTGGGGCTCTAATTAAGCTCACTGTATGTTTCATTTGTCAATATCTTTGATGTTCTCTTTTCTGAGAAAAGAAAAGAAAATGTGAAGATCCAAAACTATGTATCTTGGATCACTCTGCACTTCAAAACTATACTCCAGCTACCACTTTTCCTGAAGCAGGACGCCTCCAACTCCTCAACACTGGCCGTTCGGTCATTCGTTTATGTAGCCAAATTACGGTTTTGCAAATGTGTGCTACCTACCCTTCAGAGTTTCATACCAAATGTGTGCTACTGATTATGCATTATGCATGTTTTGAGTTGCTTGTAACTTTTGGGTCATGGAATTTTACAAATAGTGTATTCAAGAGTTGTGAAAACCAATTCCGGCCACCAGGCCCAGCTTATGGAAGACCAATTTCAGCAGTTCAAGAAATGTTGTTATGGGTATAGTGTGTCCGGTTTTTACTTTTAGAGTAGTTGGTTTAAAGCTCAGGTCACCAACGATTTTGTTGAAATTTTGATGTAATTGCACTAATTCGAGGTTTAAGTTATAAAACACCTTCTTGTATTCACTATAAGGCGAGGGGTAAATAAAAAGTGACATTAAAGATGGAGTCTGAAAGCATAAAAATTTAACACCAAGGAGTAGACCAAACGTGACATTAAATAAAGACGGGAAATATTACGATACACACTTTTATTGGATATGTATCATATGCACACCTAAAAATGTTATGAATTGATTCTCTCTCATGAATAAAAAAATAAAAAAAATAAAAGTTCACGATTTTTTTGTATAAAAGTTACGAGACGCACCAAAATATTATGAAAATGATTCTCTTGTTTGTTAGAGAACAATCGAAAAAAACAAATGCGATATCTAGATGCCATGTTAGTCTAGTAAACAAACAACAAAGCGAAAAATTAGCGCTGCCTCGGATTTTGACAAACAAGTTCCCTTAAGTCAAGTCTATTAATGAGACAGAGGCTTTGATTAATAGGCAACCAATTAACAAGAAGACGAAAGGGCTGCCCTACAATAAACAAAAGCAAGCTTGGGGAATCGAAGTCATGTAATGCAAATCTTTTGACACTAATGGCCATATATTGGTTAGACTCTAAAAGCAGCAAAGACTTGTAAAAACCATCGGTCATTATGAGTGGATAAAGCGATGGAGTAACAAAACCAGCAATTGCATTACTTGTATGTAAAATTTAGAATGCAAACACAAAGTAGATAAGAAAAATATTTATTTAAATCATAGCGCGATTAAGACTTTCAAAACTCACGCAATTGCTTTTGTCCAACGGTCTTTATAGTTTCGAAATTAATTCCACGTGCAGTACAATTCAAGTTTTGAAACCATATTACTCGGCATTTTCGGTTTGGTATACTGTATAAAAATATTCGAACAAAGACTTTAATTGTAGTGTAAAATAAAGCGATACACATATTTGGTATAACTTCTTAATTACCAAATACGGAGTATAAAATATGTACATTCATGACCCAACGTTATAATTTATCTTGTTAGAAATTGTGCTACTTTGTTTGGTTTGGTTTGGTTTCAAATAGTATTATGAGTGTTTATTATTGCGGTGACTTGAAAAAATTAAATAATGTATTTATTTTGCTTAATTATTTTGAATGAAAAATGATTATACCTTAATTAATGTCGTGGGTATAATGACGTTCGGATTAAACTAAGAGTCTATTCCACTAACTCAAAAAGCCAAAAAGCTAGTTTATTCCTAAAACCGAGGCAGTCACTCTCTCACAATACATCATATAAAAAGCCGTGAAAAGCCGAAAAGCTGGCTTAGTGAAACACCCCTAAACCCCGAACGGCTTTTGGTTGTGGTACACGGAAATCATATCTGCGGGTAACTGGAGAGAAAATTTTGGGTACGGGGAGGGTACCATGTGGTACCCTCTCGACACATCCGATGCATTTTTAGATGGCCTGGATGGGACGAAAGGGTACCACGTCACCCATAACCTATTTGCCCCCAAAATTTTCTCGTAATTGAGTATCTTTAAGTTACGTATTGACTATTGGGTGCAAGTAAATAACTTTGGTTTTCAGAATGGGTGCAAGTAAGCCATACCATGGTCAGCCATACTGAGCTTATCAAGGAAGGAGTTAACTGAAAAAAAAAAAAATTCATATAATGACTCATTCCCCTATTTCCATGTTTCATTCAAAATTTAGTCCCTAAATTCTAAATAAAAAACAGAAAAATTCGATCAACCACTTGCCCACGTTCAATTGAGCTGTTATTTTGCACGGCCATTAGAAATAATATTCTAAAAGTTAATGAACGGTTTTGAAGATTCACATGGAACCCAAAAGTGAGCCTCACAAGCCGTTGGTGCCTGCATTATGTACTTGTAGCCGGGTAGGATTTGGTCCCGCAAAAAAAAATGTGTGTGCATAATTTGTTCCCCTGTAGTCGCATGTGAGCATAGCAGATCTGAGGAATTCTAGCTTACATAGCGTACTGTTTCCCTTTTTTCTTTGGGAGAATGTAAACAAGAAGGGTCAATAAAAGTCGGTTGAGATTAATTTGGGCAATTTTCTCCACAATTCAAATCAATTCAGCACCAACACTTACACAACAAATCAGTTAAAAAGTGCGATAAGAATGGCGCGTGGAATACACTATAGACAACCCTTTGGGTTGTTTCTAGAATTTGCCTTCAATTTTTTTGGCGGCAAACAGGAACATATATAACTAAGAAATTAAAGTGCAAGATCCCTTGATTATCACATTACAATAAGATCATCAAATGTCGTATTCACTATCCTTGCAAATATTTCCGTGCGCACATTTTGCCTCTCGGAACACATGATTAATTGATCCCCTGTTTAATGTGCAATACGAAATTACAATTACTAATACTGTTGCTAAGAGCATGATAAGATCAGTTATCAGTCTGAAGCAACTGAACGGTGGCAAGGGAATCCTAGCTATAAAGCCCATTACTCAGCCTCCATGCTTGATCCAACGCAACCAATCCTTTAATCCATGAACCTTTTCCACCACGCATTATAACGTACTTAATGGGGGATGCCACACGAATGGGTGGTGAGGAAGGGCCCAGTGCTCTTAGAGCATTTCATAATTTTTATTCTCGTGGTGTTTTCCAATACTTGTCCTGGGCTTCAACTGGATGCACTATGAGTAGTAATTGATCTCGAATTTGCAGAATTACCTAGTTGAGTGGGTTAGACATGGTCTGCGTTAGGGCTAGATTCTCATAGGGAAGTTTGAGTTTGTGTGTGTTTAAAATGGACTTCTAACCCCTCACTAGTTAGAAATTGCCTCGAGTGAGTTAAGTAGAATTACCTTCTTACTCTCCGTTCAAAAAATTTGGTGAAATTACAAATCCGACAACTTAAATGTAGCATATTTTCCTTTTTAACATTAGTCATCAAACTATCAAATAATCATTGTATTAAATGGCCTGTTGCAAAAGAGGCCCCCTTCTTTCTCTCATGAATTCAGTGCATTTCCGATGTATAATCTCTGCTTCGAAGCAAATCCCGAAAATGCATCCAAACCCTAGAAAGATGGGAATCATCTGATGTTGAGAGAAAAACTATAGGACTGAATCAATCATACAAAATCTAACCAAATCACACATAACTAAAATCAATTACTTGAATAGTGATTATAACTAAAATCAACTCTCTGTGCAAATTATCCGACAGAATTGCAAAGCAAGAGTGAGGGTGAGAAATAGAAATGCGACAAAGAGTTAGCGCGATGACCAGAGAGAGGGAGACGATTAGAGAGAACCTAATTTATGATAGCTAGAAGCCTATGGTACCACACACGAAAATTAATTAAATGCAATCTCAAAAGCACCATATCGGCTTCCAAATAACCAAACTTGTTTCCGCTGATTCAATTCATTTTTGGTTCATAACCAGTGATCGAAAGAGACATTTGGTAAATGTTTAAACGATTTCAAGAATTTCAAAGGGGCTGAAGTCAAAGTCAGTCAGAAAGTAAGAAGCAGAGGTTCAAAGGTGGTCAGATCATGAAGAAATTGCAGGTAAGAGTTTTTGGGAACAAATAAGCGCAATATACTTATAACCGGGTAAAATATTTTTAGTAATTGCTTACTCTGAGAACAAACAATTCTTGGAATATCAAAAGAACAAACATATTAGGCTAGCGAATATGTTGGATTCAATCTGATTATTGATTAATATCATTGACCAACAGACCAAGACTATGTACAGAGAGTTCCATGAGTTCCACCATCAAATGCCAAGCTGGAGATGCACATGGCCAATTTTAACAACTTATAATAATAGGTTATGTTATGGTCCTATATGGACGTATGCAGTTGTTGACACAATACAATCATAATGCGAAATTAGGAACAAACTAGCTCTTAAGTAACAGATCCAAAGAGTCGGAACGAGAGCCAAGAGTGCCTTCTCACATAAAAATACCTTTGGAATGAGAGCGTCTCGAAATCGTGCATAAATACATGTTTCAGACCATTTACTTACCATTCACCAAAAAAAATAATGTTAACTATTCACTTCAGAATAATATGCTTAATCGAAGGCAGCCACACATCAGTTGGCAATGAGCAGGTTAAGCATTGCCGAGTTTTTATACAAGTCCTAGGCCAAGTACCGCCCTCACATCTCATATATGGGATTTTGTGCCCAAGATTCTCCGTCAAAAAGCTGGCCCAAGTGCAGTCTGAACTTACATTATTCGCTTTAGGGACTTCAAAGATTACCGAATCTTGCGAGGATTTCCCTTCAATCCATAAATTCGAGGTTGCAATGCGGGAGGGTGACCCCACTCTAGGGAATTATGTCACTTAGCTAACTTTTATATGAATAGTGCCAGGTAAAACAAGAGCGAAATAAGACAAAACAAGAGTGAAAGGGAGGGGAAGACATGAGAGGCAGGTTTATACAATGAAACAAAGTGCATGCCGAAAAGTCTTAGTACTGTTTACCTCAATTGCCAGTTTAGCTTTGAGTTTTATACTACTGATGCCTGACAGACATGCTTCTATCAGAATCTACTCAAAAACGTCCAACGAGTGGAATCACACAAAGCTTCTTTATTCTGGATTCCCACTACAAGCCTGTACTGCAGTCTGCAGTAACAAACAAATTGTAAAGCTGCTTATGAGTAATGACACAGAAATCAGGAAAAAACTGGATTATGTTATTGTAAGTTGTACATCTTGCACCGTGACTACACTGGTAATGCAGTCCAAGAAGAAGAGACATCTCTTATGATCATAGTATGGAGTGCAGATGCTAACATATGTCGCACTCAGAAACAGAAAAAAGAACGAATTCAACAGAAACAGACACCACCACCAAACTGGAAGTATGGCGCTTCAAACTAAAATGCCAAATAGCCTAACCATCAAATTTATACGTAGTAATAAAGCTATGGTTGAATCCCACCTTCGTCCAGATGGGGAGGTTTATGGGAAGAAAAGGACACCCCCAATGTCCAATGACTGCGGTACATTGTTTGAATCCCACCGTCGTCCAGATGGGTAGATTTATGGGAAGAAAAGGACACCCCCAATGTGCGACGACTGCGGTCCATTGTCATGGAGGGGGAAAGCTGGAATTAAACAGCTGTAAAACACACATGGTGCTATTAGGACTGAAACGACAGATGATGCAATCAAAAGCTGAAAAATGTTTCCTAACAAGAAGCTGATCATATGCTTCAGTTGACGAAGGAATTGCTCAGCAGATAAGTGCCTTGTTCACAAATCTGCGGGGAATTGTGATTTTACTGGTTCAAGGCACATATTCAATAGAATCATGATATGTAATCGAACTGTCAAACAAATAAAGGCAAATTCGGTATTGACACCAAAATACCAGTGAGCAAATGAAGCCAGTACAGTCCGGCTTATAATCCTAGTACATTATTATTATCTTCCCAGCTTAAAAACTGCGCATTAATCCAAGCTATGTTCATGATGATAATAACGAGCATAGCATTATGCAAACCAAACAGACCACTGGACAACAACATTGCCTCTGCTTTATCTCATTCAATGTGGGAAACATAACTTCGACAAGCGTAAGCAAGTTTTCAACACGTCAAGGACATTAATAAATTTACGGGGTGCAAACGAGCTGAGCTTTCTAGAGCTCGAGCTCGGCTCGTTTAGTAAACGAGCCAAAAATTGAGCTCGGGCTCAGCTCAAGCCCTTAACGAGCCGAGCCAGGGTAATTTATTAAATGAGCCTCCTTTAACGAGCCGAGCCTATATAAACTAGGCGAGCTTTTGCGAG
The DNA here is from genome assembly GCA_036023075.1 of Gaultheria prostrata. Lineage (NCBI taxonomy): Eukaryota > Viridiplantae > Streptophyta > Magnoliopsida > Ericales > Ericaceae > Gaultheria > Gaultheria prostrata. The sequence goes on along the minus strand of JAXBDA010002938.1, from coordinate 10,641 downwards.
CCGAGCCGAGCTTTACCGAGCTCGTTTACTAAACGAGCCCAAAATTCGAGCTCGAGCTCGGCTCGATTACTATTACTAAACGAGCCGAGCCACGAGCTGCTTGCGAGCAGCACGGTTCGTTTGCAGCCCTAAGGACATACATGGCATGGGTTCGGGTTTGGGTTGTGGTCATCAACAATGCAACCTCTGATAAATATGTACCATAGGTGCAAGCGGTAACAGACACCTTGCATTCAACCTTTAGATCTCCGACCTATAATTTGTCAACAGGAGTTACCAAGATAAATACTTCTTAAGAACCAAAATGGAACCAAAGTTTCATTTTTTTGACAAAAAGATCAAATGAACACAGAACAAAATAAGTATTTGAGGAGGCATTGCTCATTTTTCATTCCATGACTTGACTGTCATAGATTTTGCGGCTTAGAACTCAGTTTCAGTAGTTGGAAAACAGTTCTGGAAGTTTAAAAGCAATTACAGGGACTTAAAAACGGATTTCAGCAAGTAGATCAATAGAAGTTTCTGAAATTAGAATACCTATTTCAGCAACTTATAATCCTGTTTCAGCAGTGGAAACCAGATTCTGCAGGCAGCATAAGAAGACGACAGAAAATACGCCAAGCATGCATAAAACATGCACCAAACATATTAAGGGACCCAAAATATGTAAACGATAGGACATTGCATAACTTGGAGCTTGTTTTGGGACATAAAGATTTGTGTCTGCATGTATCAATCCTCAAGTGAGTATACATATAGAAATTGAAAAAAAAAAAAGAGTGCTACTCAAGATAGATAGTTTTGACAATTCACGAGTGGAGATGAAGGGAAATTTAAAAAGTCTCCTTCCTTTGTTTGGTTTAAGAGAGAAAAGAAGATAAAATGGCGAAAGAGGTCAAACCACAATAGAATCTTCATTTCAGTTTTCTCCCATTTTCTTTCTTAGTCATTTTCATTTTCTTTCTCCCCCTTTTCCCAAGTTCCAAATGGAGCGTAAGGAATTCATGAGTAAATACGTGAAGTTAGTGTATAAGATAACTGAATCTGCATTCAATGAATATATGCCGTCCTTACCATATATGAACAATTCACAACCATTTCTTTTGAATGCTCTTATCTTTGAACAATTATACTCTTGGGCTCTTACAAATATGGGGGATTCAAAAATTTGGCTTGCAAATTTAGTTGAATAGTTGGTGTGCGTGACATTGCATTGGTGGAAGTTTTTTTTTTCTTTTCTTCTTCCGTTTTTTTTTTTTTTTTTGAGAAAATTAGTTCTACTATAGATATTTACAATTTTTTGGCCGTGCAAGTTTAGACGATAGTAAGGTACAACTTACTAGGGGATATTGTTGGAGTGGACAATTGATGAAGCGGTTGAGAGAGTTTTAGGAGAAAAAGAAAAGGGTAGTTTAGGAATAAAAAATAAACAAACGTCTACTCCATTTTATAAGAAAAATAGATTTTTTGACTTTGTGTATAATGTCATTATCAACTTTTTATTTCAAATATTTGAACAATTCGATTACACTAATGAAATGAGATGTTTAATGCCAAAAAAAAAACTACCACTTGCTATTTGAGACTCGCTATACTTGAGGTTTTTCGACAAAACCATTTGTCAATGTTTTTAGGGAAAATTTTAAAACCTCCTCCAAACTTTGACCTTAATGTTTCAAACACTCCTGAACTTCAACAAACTTCAATTAAACTCCCAAACTATTACTCCGTTAATCAATTTACCCCCACCGTCCAATTCTGGTAAATGTCAAACGGAAATCGCTGAGTCGGACTACTTGCTCCGTTAAATTGCTGTTAAAATGGTGAGATGGCTCATATTGGGACCCACTACCTTAACTTGATGGGGAAAAAAAAGATAATGCCATGTCTCCTCCTCTCTCTCTCTCCCTCTCTCTCTCTCTCTACCTTCAAACCCTCGACACCAGGAATCACCTTGATATTTTTTTTTCCATTTATGCAATCACCTTGATTCCTTGGCAATATTTCTACCATTGCGGTTTGTACCAAACACCAGTAACATTTAATTTAAGAGAATCGACATTGATACCTACATGAGTAACCGGATTGTAATTGACTGGGTCCACTGCCGGATTCTTAAACGTACCAAATTCCACAGCAACAAAAGGGCTAGTGGGTATGGAGTCTTCTGACCCATTATTGGTAATCAATCACAAAAACAAAATGGGTATTGAAATCTATTAGATTTTCCAATGGTATTATCCCAAAAGTGAAGGCGGTCGATCTAAGTGGCTTTACCTCCTTTTTGCTGCAAATTGCCGTTGCATTCGTCGGAGGTGACTTGGATGCCTTGGGATGAGATATAGGCATCTGGGAATGTTGTCATGTTCACGTATTGATGTTGGGCGCCTATGTCTGTCAAGTAGTTTACCCAGATCTTGTTTAATTAAAAATTGGAGCTCTGTTTTGCCTTACATTTTTCAGGGGCGCCGGTGGTGGGTTTAGAGTCGGAGCCGACAACGAAGATGTGGAGATGCGCGGCGGAGCAGGGTGGTGTTGGTAGGTTGTTGGGGATTAGAGGAGAAGGGGAGCGTAGATTTGGGAAAAAGGGTCTTTGGATTTGGAGTGGGGAGGAGAATGGAGGTGGAGACGAGGGATTTGCAGCCGTGGCTGCCATTGTTGATGGGAAGAGAGAGAGAGAAATAGGGACTGTGTTTATAATGTAATTACACTATAAGTCCCTAAGTCTCTCCACAATATCAACTTTACATACAAAAATACCATTTAACGTCCGTTAACGTCCAACTCAGCGATTTCCGTTTGACATTTACCAGAATTGGACGGTGGGGGGTAAATTGATTAACGGAGTAATAGTTTGGGAGTTTAATTGAAGTTTGTTGAAGTTTAGGGGTGTTTGAGACATTGAGGTCAAAGTTCGGGGGGTTTTTTGAAATTTTTCCATGTTTTTATACTTCGTGGACATAATTCATTGCGACAAAAGTCAATACAAAGACAACAAAAAATTTTTAAATATTGCGACGAAATATTTGGTCCCTGCTATTTGACAAGATTGAGATTTTGTCACACCAAACCTATTACTCCCTCCGTCCCAATTTGATCCTATCATGCTCCTTCCATATTATCTTAAGCCAAACAAACCAGTCAGACTTCTCACTAAACTGGCAATAACCATCTCGAGGGTCTTGGCAGTCACTCTTTCGGAAACCATATCTCCTGTTGATACGAGGCAATGAATGTGCATTTTGATTCTATATTGGACCTGTTTACCTTTTTGGATGTCTCGAAAAATGATCTACATCTCATAATCTAAAATATTTTTTATGATTTTGAAATCTTTGTTTAACAAAATTAATTGAGATCTATCGAACAAGATCCATATTGAATATAAAAAGTATTATAAATTAAAAGATATCGAGAATTTTTTTAGCTTTCCAAAAAAGGAAAGAGGCCCAAGAAATTGGGACGGAGGGAGTATTATACACGAAATAGCTGAGCGATAGCTCTTCGATCGCTATATTCTTGTGATAGCGAAACCCTTTAGTCTTATTCGACACCATAATTGTTGCAACTAAAAACTAACAAATAGTGAAAAAATGAATTTGCTGCTAAGTCTAAAATTTGTAATAGTGAATAAAAGCAAGCTAGTTCATTTACCAAAAAAAAAACAAAAGCAAGCAAGTTCTGACTATGAAAGCGTGGAAGCCAAAAATACAAGCAATGATTTCTCGTAAGACGATCGAATCTAATATTCTTGACCAAGGCAAGCCTTATTTATGAGGATGTCATGTCCATTCCTCATTTAAAATACACAACCAACTGATAGAAAGTCCATTAAGATGCAATAGTCCAAAAGACAGGACTCCTATGTATGACTAAAGCTAGTCGAATGAACAACTGATCAACACACAGAGATACAAGTTGTTTCACTGATCTTCAACGGGCATCTCTTGAGGAATCAAGAAAGGCTTGGGTGGCATTCCAAGAGCTTCAACATTTCCTTCAAGCATCTCTATAACTTTGTTCATCGAAGGACGGTCACTAGGTCTCATTTGAATGCACCATAACGCCGTTATAACCATCTTCTTCACCATCTCTCTTTCCTCGTCTGTGGCTTCCACCATTTCGATTTCCTTTCCTTCTTTGAATTGATCGTAAATCCATGACGGGAAGTAAATTTGGCTTGTGTGATTGGCGAATGCATTCAAGTTCCTTCTTCTGCCTGCCATTTCCATCAACAACATCCCGTAACTATAAACATCAGCTTTGTACGAAACACGTCCAATGTTTTTGTAGAACAATTCTGGAGCCATGTAGCCCATTGTTCCTCTTCCCCCAGTAAGAGACACCATGCTATCATCTGTTGGATATAGTTTTGCAAGCCCAAAGTCCGAAACTTTTGGATTGAAATTCTCGTCTAAAAGAATATTGTGAGGCTTGATGTCAAAATGTAGAATTTGCACATCACAACCCCGATGCAAATATTCAATTCCACGTGCCACTCCAACAGAAATGTCATACATTTGCTTGCAACTCAAGGAGATGTTTCCTTCTTGAGAAAATAAGTATTTCTCAAGAGAGCCGTTAGGCATGAATTCGTAAACAAGAGCTCGTTTAGATCTCGTAGCGCAGAATCCAATTAGTCGGACCACATTGACATGATGAATCCTTCCGATGGTAGCAACTTCATTGATGAACTCTTGGCCATTGGATTTGGGCTTTCCTAAAATCTTTATCGCCGCAATGTAACCGCTTTGGAGCTTTCCTTTGTATACAGAACCATAGCCTCCTTCCCCCAACTTGTCCTTGAAACCTCTGCTCATTTTCTTTATTTGCCAGTACGAGTACCTAATCGGCATGAGGTTGTTCTGACTTTGTAGGAAATCTTCAACGGTATCAAACATTGACGAATGTCTTCTCATAAACTTATAGATTAAATAGGCCAATAGGCATAACATCCCAAATGAAGTTCTTGCTCCAAGGATCCATTCTGCTCAGGGAAAAGTAAATAATACCTTATACAAAGCCGGAAAAAAAAATCAATACAAAAATAACTTCCAGGTCTTTTCCATTATCACCAATGTCCTACAATTATGGTTTAGTTTTTCCTTTGATTTGTTATGGCCATTTTGCATTTTTGAAATGCATCAAATGAGATTGGACATCTTTGAAACAGTGCAACGAATTTCCACATTGTGTGTGGAGTCGCAAATAAATTAAGAAAAATAGAATCCCTTAATTTATTCCTGATTTCCTGATTCCGAATCCTTATCCCTTCCCTTCCCTTCCCAGCTTCACAGCCCAACCCAACGGGATCAGAAAAATTTAGTCTCTAAATTACAATCCCAAAACTCCTTATGTCCCACCAAATGAGGCTAAACTTTTCCATATTTTCCTTCTTCATCCATTTGTAAGTGATTTTCTAGTTTTTGGGCAATAACGAATGAACGCTGATAGACATTATCTTACCCGTGATCTCGAGCCCACGAAATATGTACCCAGGATAGACATAATCTGCAATAAACCGATAGACATAATCTGCAATAAACATGTTTTGTGGTTCAGTCAACTGACCAAGGTAGTTCCATGGGATTAACAAAGTTAATTATAACTTAGTATAAGTCAATCTAAGGCGCATATTTACAAAGTCTTACCCTAGATTCGGTCGATTTAAGGAGTTAGAAGATAGAGCCATTAGAATTGCAACGAGACCAAACTTGCAGCCAAGAGGAAAATTCATCCCTTTCTTAAGTAGGAACATTCGGAAAATAAGGATGTTTTGAGCTTCACTAAGATTAAAGGATTAATTTGAAAGTGGAGAATCTTGGATGTCAAACTCTTAATCCGGAAAAAGTATTTGTCATGTGAAGTGCAAGAAAAGCGGCAGAAGCCGATGACAAAATATTTCTACTTTGTACCCAGGATAGATATAATCTGCAATAAATATGTTCTATGGTTTAGTCAACTGACAAAGGTAGTTTTTTTATGCATTTTTTATCCTGTATATAAAAAATTTCATATTTCAAAATATTTCTACTTGTCGGGCACATTTCACACATTCTTAACAAAGTTTTGAATCTACTAAAGTTTCATATAAATTAGGGAATGGGCCGAATGGCTATAGCGTCTCCGGGCACAACCCCAGGATTCGACCAAAAAGCAACTCCACGTCCAAAAAAAATTAGGCCTATACATGTAAGGTGAAAGAAAATTATGCATGGCTACCATTAATGCAAGCCCGGTCCTGAAATTTTCGGGGCCCTAAGCCAAATGACAAAATGGGGCCCTAGATTTATTCCTTACAAAATTAAAAACAATAAACATTACCTCCAAACGAAAATTTTATAAAGATTATAGAATTTAAAGTAGATCTATATGTCTTCCCATTAAAATGATTTGAATAATTAACATTACAAGTTCTATAATATAAAGTTTCTTTAAAGGATGTATAAATAATTTTAGAGGTGCAATTTTTTTGAGAAGTCATTTTACGTTTCAAGTAAACATGTTGGTAATTTTTGTAAGAGAACCATTTTGAATTCAACAAATAAGAGCTACATGACTTGATCTTTTTACTAATCTTTGTAAGAGAAACAATTAAAAAAAATAAAAATTCTAAGAGAAAACAATTTTAGATTAAAAAATAGGAGGGATGCATGACTTGATCTCCGGACTTGAGGCTTAAAAAGGGGCAGTCTTTCCCTTGAACCAAGTCACCTCATTACGCATGATTGCTACTTAATGTAAATATGTAACTATTCCGAATTTTGGCCTGTTGGGGCCCTAATTTTGGGCCCAAAACTGGGGCCCAAAGCGACGGCTTGGTGGGGTTCCCCCAGGGCTGGTGCTTCAAAAATATTCGCACGGTGTTCAAGGCATAGACTTAGAGCTGTATGTCTTTCTCTTAACTAGTGCTTTGGCAAAAAAATATAAACTGGTTTTTTGGTTTATTTATTTTGTCTTTATTCAAAAAAAATTCGCAAATGTTAGTTTTGCATCAAATTTTTGTGGTTTAATACTGTTTTCCTCTCGACGAGATGAATCAAAAGAGTATAAAATTAAAGTCAAAACTAATTTTTTTTTTAATAAAGGCAAAAATACGTGGTTTATTGGATTAATTTTGGCTTTATTCAAAAAATAATTAATTTTCACCATGATTTCATACTTGTTAGATTCGTCCCATCGAGAGAAAGCAATAAACCACAAAAAACTGACGCAAAACTAATAAATGCAAATTTTTTTTTGAATAAACACAAAGAATAAACCAAAAAACCAGTTTCTGGTTTTTTTGCCAAAGGAGTTAGTTTTGCGTCAAATTTTTGTGGTTTTTTGGTTCCTCGCAACGAGACGAATCTAAAAAGTATAAAATTATGGTGAAAACTAAAATTCTTTTGAATAAAGCAAAAAATACGTGGTTTATTGGATTTATTTTGGTTTTATTAAAAACAAATTTAAATTTCATTATAATTTTATACTTTTTAGATTACTCTCATCGAGACGAACCAATAAACCACCAAAAATCGACGCAAAACTAACAAATGCAAACTTTTTTTGAATAAGGACAAAACGAATAAACCAAAAAACCAGTTTTTGATTTTTATGCCAAAGACGGCATCGAAACCTGTCAAATTCTATTAACTCTTGTACGGCCAGTCCATAAGGAATTTTGTTATGGTTTTAAATTTTTAATTTATTTAGCCCCTGCTAGTCGACGGTGGGATTGGTTTTCTATAATTAGTTGAGGTGCGCATAAGCTAGTAAAGCTACTCTTGATGTTCGAGTTATCTAAACAGAAAACAAAATTCACCTAGATCAAACCTTTATTATGTAACACAAAATTGACCGTTACAGGGATACTTGTGGCTATAAAATTAATCCAGTTCATCGGGACACTCTTCATTGCCAAAAAAAATAAGACAAACATTTGTATTACACAATGTGCCTAAAAGAGGGTACGTAGAAAAGAGATGAGACAAGAGATCACTTACTCCAAAAAAAGCTCTTCAAGCGACCTGCAGTTTTTGAGAGAATGAATTATGTTCTCAAATAGAAAGCATCAAGAAATTTATTTGAACAATAGTTTTGTTTTGCTAATTTTTTAAGAGTTTTATTTTGCTAATCCTAATATGTTTACTTACCAAATCTTGGATAGGAACAAAACTAGATGAAGGATTTTTTTTTTTTTTTTTTTGTAAGGCCCCCTGCCGTGTGTAGGCAGGCCCCAAATTTTTATGTGTAGGACTCGAGTATAGTAGCTACTACTACAACATTTGTAGCGTTGAAGAATTCGGGCTTTGTTTGGATCTTCTGAGAAAATGGGAAAAAAAAGAAGAAAATACTCCCTCTGTCCTATTTTGTTTGCTCACTACAAATATTCGTGCCATTTTCAAATATTTATATCTTTTCATTTATAATGTTTTTAAAGTTTTTTAAAAAATTGTCTAATAGAACTAATTGAGATCTATCAAATAAGATCCATATTGCCTTTAAAATACATTATAGATTGAAAACTACAAGAGTTCAAAAAATGCACGCATAATCGTAGTGAACAAACAAAATGAGACGGAGGGAGTAATTAAGAAGGAATGAGATGGAAAAATTAAAGCGAAATAGAGAGAGGTCGAATTGGAATTTGGAATTTTCCCCTCTTTCTCTCAAGAGCCAGACAAAAAAAGGGAAATTTTTTTAAAACTTTAATTTTCTTTCCGCAAGTTCCAAACGGAGCCCAAGGTAAGAAATGTTACCCACATTGAAAGGACTTGTGGTTCCCATAGAATTGACCGCACTTGTAGTAGTTGAAGCAAGTGACAGTGTAATTAGACCCAATGACGCAATAGCCGCCACGTCCTTGGCATTGGCCACAGAGAGAAGACAGCCAGGAAAGCTCAAACCCATACTCCACTCTGCTGTGGAAATCCGAGAAGGAAATGTTTTTTTCAATTTCACCAGGACCAGGTGGCAACCGCAACGTTGTCATTACTATCTTATCTATTTTGCACTGATCTGCCACATCCGAAGCTGTTAAGTTACTCCCGAACAGAAAGTAAGAATAGTGCCTCTTTTCCCCATAGGAGAGTGAAGAAGAAGAAGAAGCTGCTTTTCCAATACAACTAGAAGCACTTGTTTTACTTTCCGTGTAGAAAGGAGATTTTTTTACTGGCTTTTCGCAATCTACCCATAGTGCTACAGCCAAATTCCATGGGATTGGATCATAATAACCATAATAATCATATGGGTGGTCGAGCATTAAAGAGTATGGGTCTGAATAAGAAAAATTGAGATACGATAAAGAATTAAGAGGGAGGGAGGAGCAATTTCCCCGTTGTAAGCCAACATCGACTAGTCGGATTGTATAGTTGTTGTAGTTGATTGCCTGTACGTAGTATTTTGCCGAGGAAGACAAGTTAAGTACAAGACGATTTTGCTCGCATTCGAGTTCATAGTTCTTGTCTCCGCAGTTTTCTGGGTCTTCTCTCAATCGAAAAGGGTCTTTGATGTGGATATTTCCACAAGAGGATGAACGTCGGTCACAATCAGGATTTGTTTTAGCATGGCAATTGCCCAAAAACAGGGCAACAACAAGAAGAAGACTATGGATTTTGTAGACATCGGAGAGAAGCCTTCTGCTAGACATGGAGAGAGAGAGAGATTGTGCGTGTGTGGATGATCAATATTGTAGTTTAACAACCCCTTAGACTTAGGTTGGCCTTTGAAGTGACCTTGTTCTGTAAAAAAAAAAGAACAAAAAAAAAAGGTGACCTTGTCATTTCGTGCGACTTGCTTGGCTTTCAATGAAACACACATGATAAAGAAGGGTGCACACATCACACCCCTTTTCCTTCTCTCTCTCTCTCTCTCTTTTTTTTTTTTTGCATGATTGGTCATTTGTGTGTGTATAAATTTTCCAAAGTAATTTTGTTGGTAGTCTTCACACTTTTGGGCTATCAGTTACTGTGAAGGTCATTTCCGCTTTTACCACAAATGTTTCTATGTTTGATTACAACTTAATTCATAATTCACCAGTCGAATAATAATAGAGACGCAGCTCAAGAGAGGTGGCACTTTCCACCTTCGGGTCCAAAAAAAAGGAAAACTATTTTTTTTATTATAAGAGCAATGTTATTCTTTAAAAGGCTTGTATTATTTTGGTACTAAACATAAAAATGAGTGATTAATCGATGAAAGTATATAATTTTTGGGTATTAAGTATATATATATATATAGAATTTACTTCTAGTCCGGACGTCCGAATTTTTTTAAATCCGGACCATTGTTTGTTCGTCACTTTCTGGACCAAATCTAGACGATCCGAACCGGTAGATGTGTTTAAAACATGTTTTGCAGGTTCAACGCAAGAATTCGTCAAAAAAAATATCCGAAAGGGGTTGATCGAAGCAGTTTTTGATAAAAACGCTATATATTTAAACACATTGAGCTGTTCGGATCGTCAAGATTTGGTCTGGAACTATGAGGTCCGGACGGGGTCCGGATTTTAGTGGTTTGGATGGGAAGTGGACTATATATATATGTATATTTCTTTTATCGGCAAAAGGAGAAGTTATTAATCTATGACGATTTAAAGAACCCAAGGCAAAGACGACATCACAACAAGCCCGGACATCTCAACTAGATTGGCACGCCCGA
>JAXBDA010002937.1:0-38349 GCA_036023075.1 Gaultheria prostrata | reverse complement strand
CCCCCCCATGTAATAGATTAGGAGCGGCGAACAAAACTAAATAGAACCCCTTTCCCCTTACTTATTTGTTCTTTGTATGGAAAGGCTTTCTAATATGATTTCTTATAAAGTTGAGCAAGGTTAGGGGAGGGGCATTTCTGTTGCTAGAAATTAGCCTCCCCTAACCCACCTCTTCTTTGTTGACGATCTTATTCTCTTCAGAGAAGCTTCTAGCATCAATTGTGCTATTATCCTTGAAGTGCTGGAACATTTTTGTGCTATTTCTGGTCAATCCATGAAATTGTTTGTTTCCCCTAATGTTCAGCGACATGAAGCTAGAGATCTTAGTTCCATGTGTGGCATCTCCTTAACTGATGATTTAGGGAAATATTTGGGAATTCCTTTACTGCATTCATGTGTGAACAAACAGCATTTTAACCAAATCAAAGAGAAAATTCAGAAAAGACGTGTGGATTGGAAAGCCTTGTCATTACTGCTAGGCGACCCTAATTCAATCTGTCACTTCTGCCTCCCCTAGCTACACCAAAAATGCTAGGTACACAACCATCCATCCACAACCACTCACATGTACGTGGAGCCCACGCACAAGTATGGTGTTATTGTGTGTGGACCCCACGTGTATGTGAGGGGTTGTGGATTGTGTTGTAGATGGATGGTTGTGTATGTATCACTTCTCTAGCTACACCATGCAATCTTTGAAAATCCCTACTTTTGTTTGCAATAAAATAGTCAAAATTAATAGAGATTTCCTTTGGGGAGACACTAGCAACAGGAAAAGATTCACCTCATCAATTGGCATAAGGTTTGTAAAAGCAAAGACAAAGGGGGACCTTGGCTTGAAAATGGCCCAAATGGAAAGTTCAGCCCTTCTTTTCAAGCTTGGTTGGAATATGCAAACTAAAAGTCCCAACCTTTGGGATGCTGTGTTTCGTAATAAATACCTTAAAAACCATAGCTTTTCGAATTGTCCTATCAATACTGTTGTGTCTCATTCTTGGAGAAGTATTCTCCACACTAGACCCCTTATTAATAAAGGGACTAAATGGTCCATAGGAGATGGTGAGTCTATCAACCTACAGACTGATTGGTGGTGGTGTGGTGATGAACCCTTGGTGATAAACAAATTATTGACAGAGATGGGACTTGGGACCTTGCCAGTATTTCTCATATTATTTCTGACCTTACTTGCAATGATATCCTAAGCATTCACCTATCAAGGTATAATCAACCTAAGGACTGTCCTCACTGGGCTCCCACGTCCAATGGCTTGTTTTCACTACCATCGGCTTATGAGCTTTTCAACAAAGAAGACAATGACACAGTGGGGTGGAAATGGATTTGGAAGGTGAAGTTGGCAAAAAAAATTAAAGGTTTTCTATGGCTTCTTTTGCATGACTGTCTGCCTTCTAATCAACTTCGTGCTCATAGGAAGATAATCACTGATTTTTTTTTGTCCTAGATGGGATCCTCCAATGAGAACAGCTCCCATCTTCTTAGAGAGTGTGAGAAAGCAAAAGCAATTGGTCCCTCATGCCTAATAGTCATTGGAGAGAGGAAAGATTTGAATGCCCTGTTTATGATTGGATTACATCCAATCTTAAAAGGAAAGGTAAAGTAGGGATGGGATACAATGTATATTGTAGCACATTGTTTGCTATTATCCTTTGGCAAATTTGGAAGGATCGAAACAAAAAGAGTTTTGAAATTTCAAAAAAAACCCTGACCTTTGGCCCGTTTATCACATCAACACCTGAGCTTTAAAAAACGTCAACTAAACCCCCGAGCTTGGCACTCCGTTATCAATTTCCCCCCTCATTCGATTTACCGTCCAATTGGTAACGGCAAGTCCTACATGGCTCCTACATGGACACATGTGGGACCCCTTCCCATTAGTTGGCCTCCACGTGAACATGAAAATACTTAAAAAAAACCTTGACCTTTGGACCAAATGTCTCATAAACACCTGAACTTCAAAAAATGTCAATTAAACCCCTGACCTTTGGACCAAATGTCTCATAAACACCTGAACTTCAAAAAACATTAATTAAACCCCTCACCTTGACACTCTGTAATCAATTCCCCCCCTCAGTCCATTTTCCGTCCAATACTTAATGGATACTCCCAAAACGATGTTATTTTGTTGGTTTGTCATGGGCTTCCAAATTTGTTCTCTACACGTTGTCTGTGGAGACAACTTCAGGGTACCACACAAACGATTAGAACCGTTCAATAATTTTAAAAATAATTAATCAAGTGGTCTTGTAAAAGATGATGCCTATTGAATATTTATAAGTGATTGATCTAATTGATTTAGAATCAAGACCTTATAATCTGAAAAAAAAATTAAAAAAGTTATGCAAATGTGTGCTCGGTATCCCCTTGATCGAACCGTAGATATCGTAGCGCCTATTAAGAGGATCGTTCACTAATAAAATTATCTTGATCAGACATCGATTGGTATCAAAACCTTTTACGGTTCAGATCACAGGGATACCGAAAGCACAATTGTATCCTTTTTTCAAAATTCTTTCAGATTACATGTCACGCCCTCAAATTTACAAATATAATTACGAATCATATCCATGTGGAAATACCCAAAATCAACAGATATCCTTTAATAAGTCATATTTAGTCCAAAAGTCCAAGTCCAAGTCACGCTCAACACGTGCCCGTCCCAAAGTCTTAAACATACTTAATGAAAGTGTAGAAGAGTTATTACAAGTTCACGAATGTCAAAAGATACAAATTCTATATGAAATTACAAAATCATCTTTATAAAAAATGTAGTTTCAAGATGATGTTTGATAGACGCGTAAATATTGACATTAGCGCCCCTTAATTTATTTTTGCTAAGTCAATTTTTGTATTAATACTTGGAGTTTAATGCGTTATTTCCATTTTGTAGGTATTTGGAGGCTTAGGCATGAAAAGCATACTTAAAAGCCAAATTATTTGTGGGGAATCAAAATAAAACCCATGGCCAAATTATATCAGGCGGTGCATGCACTTGAATGGATCATGGGCCAATCTAATTCATATGTGTTGGCAATTTGGAGAATAAATCCCACATGGATATGCACATATCATGGGCCAGCAAACCAAATGGGTCCAATTAACACATACATGATGATGCTCATGGGTCACCAATTACCTTACTTGGTACACATACGAAGCAAGGCAGCAAGGGATTAGAAGAAGAGGTGGAGCCCAAGTTAATTACCAATAAGGTCGGCTAGGGCTTAAGAGAGTCCACGGGCAGCAACATTCTTGGAAAGCAAGGAATGTGGGGTGGCTACCTATCATTAAATAAAGAAGGCAGCACATGGAAAAAAGAGACATCTACATTACGCATAACAGAACACGAACAGAGGCAGAGAGGTGGCTCACGGCACACATTGGAGAGAGCGTTGTCCAATGGAGAAAATCAGTGGAAATCCATGGCGCTATTTAATCCAACACCGGCAGTTTCAATCTCCATGTCTGGCTAAACCCCTCTTCTAGGGGGAAGATGAAGGTCCGGTCAAGTAACTTTGTTTATGTATAGGATTTAGACTAATTTATTCGAATCAGTTGTTTAACTAAGAACCCTTTTCATTATGATCAGATGGAATGATTTTTATGCTTTTCAATCAATTGTGTATTTGTGTGTGCGATCTCAAATACCGAGTTAATCAACCGTTTTCTTTGTTTGTGCTTGGGTAACTGAGATGGGTTATGCTCGTAAGACAGATCGTGCCACTGGACAGCCCGTGAAAGAGACGACTTGTGCCAGCGAGACCGTCTGTGCTATGGGATAGCCCATGCCTGTTAACAACTCAATTATTTTCTTGGTAATTGCGATTCGAATAAAATCAACCTAGCCTATACATAGCCTAGTTACGTGGTCGGGGTGGATTCGGAACCCTAGATACTCTCTCCATTAATTTTAATCAATTTTACTATTGCTTGTTTCAATTTAGTAATTCACAACACCAATCAATCAATTTCATTTCCGAATTAAATTAGAAATTAATCGAAGCTAGCGTAATTTTGCCAATTTGTTCCAGCGGATCGACCTCGGACTTAACCGTTATTCTCTGGAATAAGGGTTAATTCTTTGCATTTATAAATATATTTTTGGTGTGAAAAACAACCTACCAAATTTTGGCGCCGTTGCCGGGGACAATTTGCGCGGTTACTTAATTTCGATTAGTTTTTTTTTTTTTTAGTTCATAGTTTAGGACTTTTTAATTTTTGTTTGGTAGTGATACGCAAGTACATGTTGCGAGGCGTTCAAGTAAGCAGGTTCTAGAAGTGAACATCGTTACCGTGATATAAAAATGATATCGTTACTCACTGTAAGTCTGTTTTTCTTTCAGTCTACTTGAATCTGCGTATGTTTGGTCGTTGGTCTCTGCATCCCAAACTTTTACCACTCAATCTGGAAATCGGAAAGATACGTAGGGTTAAGAGTGAGACTGATTTAAATTCAATGCCAGACCGAGAAATTCCAAACTAGGCCGAGGCGGTCGTTCCGTTGAACACACACTTTTTGCCTTTAGCCTATACCACACCATCTTGCATTGTCTTGCCAACATTCACGGCCACCCACTTTGAGATTAAACCAAGTTTGTTGAATGCATTGCCCAATTGCCACGGGCGCCCTAACGTGGACCCGTACCAGCACATTGATGAGTTTGTAACCATAAGCTCCACACTTCAAATTTCCAATTTTCCAAAAGAGGTGCTTAGGTTGATTTTGTTTCAATTTTCACTTAAGGACAACGCCAAACATTGGCTTAACACCTTACCTATGAACTCAATTACCGCCTGGGGACAACTGTCCGACGCATTCCTTAAGAAATATTTCTCCATAGGCAAAACGACTCAGTATCGGAAACTGATTACTTCATTCCGACAAGCTGACGATGAGCCTTTTCATGAGGCTTGGGAGAGGTACGGTAATCTCATTAGGAAGTGTCCGCATCACAGAATTGAATGGTGGCAGTTAGTGCAGAATTTTTATGATGGGTTGAATCCCCATTATCGAATGATGGTTGACGCATCGTGTGGAGGCTCATTAATGAGCAAAGATGAAAAGTCGGCATGGGAGCTTTTCGAGACAATGAGCGAAACATCCCAACACCATGCCACTTACCAACACAGTGATAGGGAAACCATCGCTAGTAGTTCTTCAAAGCCACAAGGCTTGTACGAGGTTAGCCCCTCTAACGACCTCGTGCTTAAGGTTGACTCTCTCACCGAAAAGCTTGACCAATTTCTAAGTTTGAGCTCGACTGCTGCCCCGCCTCCTACCTTTCAGGAGGCATGTGCTCTGTGCGCAAGTCCAGCCCATTACGTTACCGAGTCTCCGGCGAGAGACCAATTCCCAGGTTTTGCGGAAAAGCAAGTTCACGCTGCTCAGGGGTACTCTAATATGCCAAGTTTTCCCAAACCGGGTGATCCATCTTCCAATACTTATCACCCGGGATATAGGAAGCAACCTAACTTGTCGTGGTGACAGCCACAGGACAACACCCCAGCCCCATAGTCTAGGCCATGGTCCACACCATTTAATCCTGCGGCCTACCAACAGCCCCCTCATCAGCAGCCACCTGTCCAACCCTCGAGGGACTCTTCTCTTGAGGATAAGGTTCTAAAAACAATTGAGATGATGACTGTGACACAACAGCAAGTGAATTCTCACACCCAATCCATCTCACGCATAGAGGCCCAACTGGGCCAATTGGATAACACCATGAATCATAGAGAGGAGGGTAGGTTGCCTAGTCAGCTGGTTCGTAACCCAAGAGGTCAAAACCAATGTGAGGGTAACCAATGGACTGATAACTTCCAATAGGCGAACGTTCTTATGTCCCTTCGTAACAAGAAAGAGGTCGAGACCCAACCAGAGAAGCCAAAAAGCAAGGAGCACCAAGCTCCCTCCTCCCCATCTGATTCCGGGGAGGAGAGTTCACATAGCAAGGAGGCAACTCCTCCAATCACTACTTCACCACTCACCGCCACCACCACGGGCTCCAAGGCACCACCCTATGTGCCTAAAGCCCCTTTTTCCCGCTGCCTTAAACGGGCCATCTCCCTTCACCAAAAAGGGATCATCCATGGAGGACACTCTCGAGATATTCAAATGCGTGGATATCAACATCCCCTTCCTAGATGCCATCAAGCAAATCCCGAATTATGCCAAGTTTCTAAAGGACCTCTGCACTCATAAGCAGAAATCTCGAACAAACATGTCCAAAAAGGTCCTTCTCACCAAGCAAGTGAGCTCTGTTTTCCAATCTCTCACTCCCCCTAAGTTGCAAGATCCCAGCACTCCTACCATTGCCATAGTCATAGGTATCATGTCATCGAGCGAGCACTTTTAGACTTGGGGGCTAGTGTCAACTTAATTCCCTACTCGGTGTATGAACAATTAGGGCTTGGGGAGTTGAAACCCACCACGGTTACTTTACAATTAGATGACCATTCGATTAAAGTACCGCAGGGGGTAGTTGAGGATGTTCTTGTCAAAGTCAATGATTTTTAACTTTCCCGCTGATTTTAAAAAACCCTCAAAAAGTAGACTCCTGTCATACTTGGCCGTCCGTTCTTGGCGACGGCTAATGCTAATATTCATGTGAGGAGTGGAGAGATGGAGGTTACCTGTGGGAACATGACGCTCAAGCTTAATGTTTACAATCCCACAAGGCAACCACATTTGGAGGACAACTGTTTTGCAGTCGATGTTATAGAAGACCTAGTTGCCTTACATTTTGACTGACGACCCATTGGCCGCATGTTAGGCACACTTTGGGTATGAGGAGTACGATATAGATAAGTCCATTGAAGAGGTGAATCTATTACTTGATAGTTCACCTCCCAAGTGGACGGCCCAGTTTGAACCTCTTCCCTCGTTGTCTAATGAAATTGCCCCTCCATCAATTGAAGTACCTCCAAAGCTTGAGTTAAAGCCACTCCCGCCAACCACAAGTATGTGTTTTTGGGTAGTGAGGATACCCTACAAGTAATCATAGCGTCTGACCTTTCAGCAGCACAGAAGGGTCAACTTATCGAGGTGCTTAAAGAGCACAAAGGTGCTATTGGGTGGTTCGTGGCGGATTTGTAGGGAATTGATCCCTCCATGTGCATGCATCGTATTAATTGCAAAGAGAATGCTAAGCCTTCACGGGAGATGCAACGGAGGTTGAATCCGAATATGAAAGAGGTGGTGATGAAGGAGGTAGTGAAGCTCCTCGATGCGGGTATTATATACCCCATCGCGGATAGTAAGTGGGTGAGTCCCACCCAAGTGGTGCCCAAGAAGTCGGGCATCACGGTTGTTGAGAATGAGGGAGGAGAGTTAGTCCCTACACGCATGACAACTGGTTGGCGTGTTTGCATTGACTACCAGAAGCTTAATTCCATGACTACGAAAGATCACTTCCCATTACCCTTCATTGACCAAATCCTAGAGCGGCTAGCGAGCCAAAGCTACTATTGTTTTCTGGATGGCTATTCCGGATACAATCAAGTGCTCGTTGATCCCGCAGACCAAGAGAAAATGACCTTCACCTGTCTTTTTGGCACTTTTGCTTATCGGCGTATGCCGTTTGGCTTGTGCAATGCACCCGCCACTTTCTAGCGGTGCATGATGTCCATATTTTCCGACATGGTGAAAAAGTTCCTCGAAGTCTTCATGGATGACTTCTCGATCTTTGGGACTTCTTTTGCGGATTGTCTCCACAAATTGAGCAATGTGCTTAAGCGTTGTGTGGAGAAGAATTTAGTGCTCAGTTGGGAAAAGAACCATTTTATGGTTCAAGAGGGGATAGTTTTGGGGCATGTAGTGTCCAAGAGGGGGATCGAAGTTGACAAAGCCAAAGTTGACTTAATTTGCAAGCTTCCTCCCCCCTCTTCTGTTAAACAAATTCGGTCCTTTTTAGGACATGCGGGCTTCTACCGTCGCTTTATTCGAGACTTTAGCAAAATTGCTAAGCCCTTGTGCAACCTCCTTGCCAAGGATACCCCTTTTGTCTTCAATGCGGTGTGTATGAAAGCCTTTGCCACTCTTAGGGATGCCTTGTCCTCTGAGCCAATTATGCAGTCACCCAATTGGTCCTTGCCATTTGAAATCATGTGTGACGCATCCGACTACGCAGTTGGTGCGGTCCTTGGCCAACGGGTTGACAAAATGCCCCATGCTATTTACTACTTGAGCAAGACCCTCTCCGATGCTCAATTGAATTACACCGCTACGGGAGAAGGAATTGCTTGCGGTAGTTTTCGTGCTCGACAAGTTTCGGTCTTACCTCCTCGGGTCTAAGGTTGTAGTGTTCTCTGTCCGTGCCGCTTTGCGGTACTTGCTTTCTATGAAAGATGCGAAGCCTAGATTGATTCGTTGGATTTTGTTGCTACAAGAGTTCAATTTTGAAATTCGGGATAAGAAGGGTTTCGAAAATTCGGTAGCTGATCACTTGTCGAGGCTCGTAGTTGACTCCTCTTGCGACACGACACCTTTACGTGACTCATTCCCCGATGAGCAACTTTTTGCAGTGTCGCAAGTCCGGCCCGCATGGTATGCCAACATTGTTAATTATTTGGCCACTGGTGAGATTTCTTCCCATTGGTCCCGCACGATAAGGACCGGTTTTTCTGGCAGATAGGGCATTATTTATGGGAGGATCCGGAACTCTTCAAGTATTGCGCGGATCAAGTGATCCGGCGCTGTGTCCCAGAGTGTGAGTACCATAGTATTTTCACGTTTTGTCACACTCTTGAATGCAGGGGGCACTTTAGTGGAAAGAAAACAGCAGCCAAGGTGCTACAGTGCGGTTTTTATTGGCCGACTTTGTTTAAAGATGCCCACGAGTTTTGCAAGACATGTCTTCAGTGCCAACGCTCCGGAAACATGTCTCGCCGAGACATGATGCCGTTGACCTCGATTTTAGTAGTTGAGATATTCGAAGTGTGGGGGATTGATTTTATGGGACCGTTCCCTAACTCATTTAGGAATGTGTATATTTTGGGGGCAGTGGACTATGTCTCAAAGTGGGTTGAGGCTGTGGCATCCCAAACGAATGACCACAAGGTTGTGGTCGCATTCCTTAAGAGTAATATCTTTAGCCGTTTTGGTTGCCCGAGAGCGATTATTAGTGACGAGGGCACCCACGTTTGCAATAGGCCCTTCGCAACACTAGTAGCTAAGTATTCGATCACGCACAAGGTGGCGACACCTTATCATCTGCAAACTAGTGGCCATGTTGAAGTTTCGAATAGGGAGATTAAGAAAATCTTAGAAAGGACGGTTAACACGACACGCAAAGATTGGTCTACTAGGCTAGATGATGCGTTGTGGGCTTACCGTACAGCTTATAAGACCCCTATTGGCATGTCTCCTTACCGGTTGGTTTTTGGTAAGGCATGCCACTTACCCGTTGAGTTGGAACATAGGGCTTTGCGGGCCATAAAGAAGTTTAACTTTTATATGGCCGCTGTCGGGTCTCATCGTCGACTCCAACTTAGTGAGCTTGAGGAGTTGCGTAATGATGCATATGAGAGTGTGCGGATTTATAAGGATCGAACCAAAGCTTTTCATGATAAACACGTTGTGCACAAGACCTTTGAGCCTAACCAAAAGGTGTGGCTTTTTAATTCTCGTTTGCGTCTCTTTCTGGGTAAGTTGAAATCACGGTGGGATGGTCCTTACATTATTCATAGAGTGTTTCCCCATGGGGCAGTTGAAATACATGATCCTCAAAATCATAAAATTTCTAAGGTCAATGGTCAACGTTTAAAACCATACGTAGATGGCGTTGTTAATGAAGAGGTAGTCGAGGAGATCGATTTGGTGGATCCTGTTTATTCGGATCTTTGAGGATTTTTTGAAGTCTAGGAGACTATAAATCGTTGGAGTTGCAACAACTCCAGTGTTACCCGTGCTCGAACGGCTATTAATGGTCCGGTATAGCCACCTAATTTCTAGTCTTAAATTTGTGTATCTGGGTTTCTAACAATCTTATTGCCGTGTCTCGGATAGTCATAAAAGATGATTGGCTCTGATTGCTTTGAGGAAAAACCTTGAGTAATTTAACCTGTTGAGTAATGACTTACCCGGGATTGTTATGATGACCTTCTCTACACAAATTTGAGTGAGGAATTTGGGAGAAAAGTAGTACCCGTGCCTTTCGCGTGAAGAAAGTGGTGGATTTCAATATTTTATAGTCTTTAGTATCATTTATTTTCTTTATTTTTTTTTGTTTTGTGCCTTGCGGACTAACACTTACAGGTTGCCTTGTTCAAGTTGAGGGGTCTCTCTCCCCACGTACTTTTTTTTCTCGTGTTGTTCGCTAGTTCGAGGTGATCTCTTTCCTCTTTATTTCTTTATGTCCTTATCCTTTAGTGTTGGTGCAATCAATGAGGACATAGCTCTATTCAAGTTGGGGGGAGGGTCACTTTGTCACTTGTTTATACTTCGAGTCTGAAAATTAAAAAAAAAAATTAGAAATTTGAAAAAAATTAAAATAGTGGGATCTTTTTGCATGAAATTGAGACTTGTTGAGCTTATTTGTGGATACTTGAGTTGAGGTGTGTTGCCTATTGCTATGTTGTACTTCGTGGGCAGAATTAGTTCCTTTTGCTATCTCGTTGTTAGAAGTAGATCCCGACATTTATGCATAGCACTATTTCACCACACTTTTTTGGCTTTGATCACTTGTGAATTATCGAGTCGATTGCTTTAGATGGCTAGATTAGTGGAGACTTATGCCCATGTGAGCTTTCGAGCCTTACTTTCCTTGGAGTGGTGTCAAGTAATCTCTTGTTTGTCAAAAAAAAAAAAAAGCGTCATTGTTTTGATCTCATTATCATTGTCACCAAGTGTTGGAATTGCGTGCATATCATATTATCAATTTGGTTGTGGATTGTTGCATGGTTGTATCACCCCTTGGAAAGGATTATAGGCGATTTTTGATACTCTTGAGCTAGTTCGTTTCTTTGAAACATAATCATCCCTTGTAAACCATTTTGGGTCTTCTACACTTAAGCCTTTCTCTTGTTAAGCTCTAGTACCTATATTGTGCCTTGAGAATGGTAAATTTGTGGGAATTGATCTTTGTGAAGAAGGGGGTGAAAGGAAAAAAAAGAAAAATTATTGATTGGCGGTGTTTCTCCCATTGTTTGAAAAGTGAAATAGGAAAAACGAAAAAACAAACAACAAAGAAAATTGAGAGTGGATACTTGAAAAAAAAGAGTTGAAACTTCAATGTAAAGAGGGAGAACACCAATTTATTTCCTTGTGAGAAGAAACGGTTGATTTCATTGTGGCTTGTGTTGAAAGGGTTGGAAAGAGAAAAAGTAGGTGGAGGAGGAAAAGAGGGCGCACATTGTTAAATATGCCCCACTTTAGTCTGCCCATTCTCGGACACTTGAATTTCTTACCTAGCCTTGAACATTCCTTTACCTAATGTTATAACCGGAAATAAAGTCCTATTTGATCCTAGGGGTGATGGATTGTGGAGTGAATGAGCATTCCGAGATTTGGCATTTCTTTTATGAGATCGTGTCTACTTTAAAGAGCTTTCTTTTCGTGTCATCGTGTGCGGATATTTTGTGTTGGATCAGGTGCTAACCAACTCATCTAAAAGCTATTGCTGTTAGAGGAAGGCGAAAATTAATCTTAAAGGGCAGCGCAAAGCCCTGCACTTAGCGGCAGGCGGACATGAGGTGCTTCGCAATGCTGCCCATACAACACCGACGGGTGAAGGCAAGTCCTCCCATTACGCTTGCCCCGCGCTAGCGGATGGCGCTCGAGTACAGGGTGGATGCTGGCCCCCATAAAGCCAACAATCTCCCCCCCAGCACCAGCCTGGGGACTCGAACCCGTAACCTCGCTCTGATACCACTTGTTGGATCAGGTGCTAACTAACTCATCTAAAAGCAATTGTTGTTAGAGGAAGGTGCAACTTAATCTTAAAGGGCAGCGCAAAGCCCTGCACCTAGTGGCAGGCGGACATGAGGCGCTTCGCAATGCTGCCCATACAACACCGACGGGTGAGGCGATTAGTCCTCCCATTACGCTTGCCCCGCACTAGCGGGGGCGCTCGAGTACAGGGTGGATGCTGGCCCCCATAAAGCCAACATTTTGCTTCCATTTACATAACTTCCAACCGCACATGTGAGAGTACTAAATGCACCTTTGTTTCGAGAGATTTCATTTGTCGAGTGCATGACACGGTGAGAATTGAAAGTCAAGACTCGGTCCGGATGGAGTGGTCAATCATTGTTCACTTGTGATCAATGCCTTTGACCCACACACACACACACCAAAACTAGTTACCGGGGTCTATCTTCTCGATTTGTTAGCGCTTGGAACTCTTGTTGCTTGCCTTGTATCTTTGTGGTGGCTTTGTACCTTGGTTTGAAGTATCTATGAGTTGCATGACAGGTTTTTGGTTCCATGTGAAAGGATTCACGATGTTTTGTGGGTAGTCATTGCTAAAAACCCTCACGAGATGTCACTCGTCCTACCAGGGCTGCCTGGGGGTTTAAGGACCCTATCTTTTGCATTCTAGTTGTTTAGAGTAGTTTAGTTTATGCTTTATTTTTGCTTTGCCAGGGACTAGCAATGTGTAAGTTGGGGGGTGTGATAGACGCGTAAATATTGACATTAACGCCCCTTAATTTATTTTCGCTAAGTCAATTTTTGTATTGTTACTTGGAGTTTAATGCGTTATTTCCATTTTGTAGGTATTTGGAGGCTTAGGCATGAAAAGCATACTTAAAAGCCAAATTATTTTGTGGGAAATCAAAATAAAACCCATGGTCAAATTATATCAGGCGGTGCACGGACTTGCATGGATCATGGGCCAATCTAATTCATATGTGTTGGCAATTTGGAGAATAAATCCCACATGGATTTGCACATATCATGGGCCAGCAAACCAAATGGGTCCAATTAACACATACATGATGATGGTCATGGGTCACCAATTACCTTACTTGGTAGTTGGTACACATACGAAGCAAGGCATCAAGGGATTAGAAGAAGAGGTGGAGCCCAAGTTAATTACCAATAAGGTCGGCTAGGGCTTAAGAGAGTCCACGGGCAGCAACATTCTTGGAAAGCAAGGAATGTGGGGCCGCTACCTATCATTATATGAAGAAGGCAGCACTTGGAAAAAAGAGACATCTACATTACGCATAACAAAACACGAACAGAGGCAGAGGGGTGGCTCACAGCACACATTGGAGAGCGTTGTCCAGTGGAGAAAATCAGTGGAAATCCATGGCGCTATTTAATCCAACACCTGCAGTTTCAATCTCCATGTCCGGCTAAACCCCTATTCTAGGGGGAAGATGAAGCTCCGGTCAAGTAACTTTGTTTATGTATAGGATTTAGATTTATTTATTCTAATCAGTTGTTTAACTAAGAACCCTTTTCATTATGATCAGATGGAATGATTTTTATGCTTTTCAATCAATTGTGTATTTGTGTTTGCGATCTCAAATACCGAGTTAATCAACCATTTTCTTTGTTTGTGCTTGGGTAACTGAGATGGGTTATGCTCGTAAGACGGATCGTGCCACTGGACAGCCAGTGAAAGAGATGGCTTGTGCCAGCG
The DNA here is from genome assembly GCA_036023075.1 of Gaultheria prostrata. Lineage (NCBI taxonomy): Eukaryota > Viridiplantae > Streptophyta > Magnoliopsida > Ericales > Ericaceae > Gaultheria > Gaultheria prostrata. Next base: position 24,748 of record JAXBDA010002937.1, on the reverse strand, counting down.
AGACGGTCTGTGCTATGGGATAGCCCATGCCTGTTAACAACTCAATTATTTTCTTGACAATTGCGATTCGAATAAAATAAACCTAGCCTATACATAGCCTAGTTACGTGGTCGGCGTGGATTCGGAACCCTAGATCCTCTCTCCATTAATTTTAATCAATTTTATTATTGTTTGTTTCAATTTAGTAATTCACAACACCAATCAATCAATTTCTTTTCCGAATTAAATTAGAAATTAATCGAAGCCAGCGTAATTTAGCCAATTTGTCCCTGCGGATCGACCTCGGACTTAACCGCTATTCTCTGGAATAAGGGTTAATTCCTTGCATTTATAAATATATTTTTGGTGTGAAAAATGACCTACCAATGCTATAGATCCTCCATGTAAGCTTCAAAAACAACATGCATGCACGCATCCCAAGCAATCACGTCATGCTCCGAATTGGGTACCTGAAACTGATAGGGTGAGCTCACTAGCCCAGTAGAAAAAGTCTCTACTCATACTATATATATTCATATGGAATGAAAAATGCACCGACACAATGAGATATGAGTGAAATGTACGGAAATGAATGATAAAGAGTGACAAGAATCCACACACATCCCAAAGTATCCCAAGTTAGAAAATTAATGCCCAAGGGTCATTCAAAGCTCACAAGTAAACGCTTGTGTCCAAACGTGTCCACCAATCACTCACTAGTGTACCCAAAAGTCCTTGTGTCTCACGGGTGTCCATATTCGTTCATTAACACACAACAGATCATCAATTCCCTTAATTCCTCAATTTAAAACTCATAGAAGTTATCAATCTCGTCTAAGTCTTGTGGGCCTCGTGGAACCCTTGTCCGAGTCTTTCGGGCCTCGTGGAACCCTTCCTAGCGACTCACCAATTGGTGGTCCTAGTGCAACAACATATAACACATCCAAATTTCCATTTAGGAATATTAAAACACAACTCATTTGTAGACACCCCGATTTTGAACCCGAGATGCACGCAAGCATTCCCGACGATGAAAAAGACCAATGTGGACTGCCTCGAGGACTTGAAAGAGGTTTGAAATTGTCAAATAACCCTCAAACCTAACCTTAAACCCTTCAAAAACCATTAACCTAACCTAAAACAACCAAGCCAAGCCAAAACACAAACCAGCACTTGAACCCACCTTGGGCGCCCAAGGTCACCTTGAGCGCCCAACCTTACCTTGGGCGCCCAAGGTGTGAACCAGTCAGTTACAGGTAGTGGCTGTAATCATGAGATTCTGCTGCATGTGAGCCATTATCTCCCTAAAATCCGGCCATTTGCTTAACCTACAAGCTTACTCTATCTCTCTAATCACCCCTTAAGCCCTCCAACTATTCCCAAATTCAAATTACACTTTTTCCCCCTTTTTTTCCTTCTATAAGAACCCCCCCCCTCTCCTCTCATTTGAGGGGTACTACCTCTCTCTCTACTCCCTCCCCATTTTCCAGAAGTTCAAACTCCTCTGTCTCTCACTCTAAACATCCATAGCCTATCTCACTCGCCTACACTACTCCAAATCCACCAAAATCAAACCCAAATCCAACTTCTAGCCTCATAATCAGCCATATTCACTCACATACTACCAAAATAAACTTCAAGCCACTTCAAAATACACAAAACCCACTGTTTTAGTACCAAAAGTCCAGCCAAAAACTCCAAAATCACAAACTCTCACCTTGATCAAGTCTAAAAAAGGTAGGAATCAAAGGAAAATCCACTCATGGTCATAACCTGAGGGTGACCAGTAGGTGTAAGTGAGTTCCTCATACTCTCTTAACACTTACAAGGTCCAAAAGTAGGCTATTAAGCTTACAAAAATTTCCAGGCTGATCGGCCCTTGGGCGCCCAAGGTCACCTTGAGCGCCCAAGGTCCCAGCAGTTCACTTGCTGTTTTTCTTTGATCATCTTCTGGGATGTTTTGCTACTTTAATCTGTTGTTAATCATCATAATATGCAATATTAATGTCTTGTTTAAGCTTTGATCATCTTGAAATTACTATCAAATGAGTTCTATTTAATTTTGCTCATATTTGAAAGAAAGAAATGATGTTTATTGATAATTATTGAGCAAAAGAGTATAAAACTAGCATTCTCAATATGATCAAAAGTTTATGGAGAGGGTAAAACCTGTACTCCCTCTTAGGTGCCCTAGCTCGGCCTAAGAACGCGGATGTACCCTACAGGGGAGCCGAGCTAGGGAGGCCACGAGTAAGGCCAGACGTACAATACATAATCCGCCATGGCACCACGATAAGGTGCAGGGTCAGGCCAAGCTACTAATAGCTCGGTCCTGGGATCTACAGACTGACGACAGTATAGCCGAGCTACGTGGCAGCACGGTTACACCGCTATTGAGCTAACAGAATGGTAGGGCATTCTGGAATGATCTGGAATACTCTCTTATGTGATAAGAGATGTATCCCGTGATCTAAGGGAATGACGTGAGCATTCCATATCAGATAAGGAATGTGGAATCCTATTAAGAATCATGTTGGACGCACATATGGGGATAAGTCCTATATGGAAAGAAGTCCTATGCTTTGTGGAGACCGGTGCAAAGGCACGGTGATAGCTAATAGGACTGATCCTATTAGGAAAGGTTTCCTAACGTGATGAGGAAACTAGGGCAGCAAGGACCCTTGATCAACAAGATAACCTATACCTATAAATACATGCATTACGCCTACGGTAAGAGGTACGCTGTGAAACCTATTCATACGCACTATTCTTTGCTTGCTTAGTAAATCCCATTACTAACTTAAGCATCGGAGGGCCTTTGCCATTAAGGGCAGAGGTGCTCTAACCATTCCTTGTCTTGCAGGTTTAGAGGCGTTGTCAACCCTACGAGAAATCTACCCTCTACAATTGGCGCCGTTTGTGGGAAAGCGACACAAAAAAGCTTTTGTTTTTTGTGATTAGGAAGAAAATAAATCCATGGCTGCATCCGAACCGGTACTTCCGACTCCCAGGCGTGAGACGTCACGAGACGACGGGCTGGTCACGCCGCTGCCCCAAACGAAGGAGAAACGATCACCCACGGCCCCCACCGCTCCTCGGAAGGGCCATGGATCGAAGCGTTTCGATAAGATACAAGAGATACCAAAGTACAGGGGCCGACACCAACGGTCTGTGACCCCAGTGAGTTATGAACGGGGGCGATCCCATTCTGGTGAGCGAAGAGGCCGGAGTCCCCCACGTGATGGGAGGAACTATGGCCAAAGGTCTCGCGACCACGAGAAAAGTCATGATCAGCGGGAGCAAGAAGCCGAGGAGTTGGCCCGGGAACTTGCCTGACGAGAGCGGGAGGTTGAAGACTTGAAAAAGCGCCTCAGAGAGGCGGAGAAGGATCTCCACTCTCGTTCTCACACCGTGCAAAGAGAGGAGGAACCAAGGAGGGCCCGAGACCAACGACATCGAGAAAACCTTTCCACGGGAAGGAAGGAGTCTCCACGAAAAAGGAGAGAAAGGAGCCCCTCCCATGAGAAGGGCAGAGGGAAGAAACATGCCAGGGACAGATACGAGAGATCTGGGTCCAACGAGCAAAGGGACAAGGATCGGTATGGGGATGCTCGCCCAGAGGGTGGCCCAAAAACTGCACGAGAAGCAGCAAAAGAAGCCCTGGGGCAAATAGCAGCCTCCCCTCTTGCCCATTGGATTAGAACGGAAAAGATGCCGAGCAGGGTCAAGCATGGCACGTTTGTGCTCTATGAAACGAACACTGATCCCGTCATGCACATCCAGCACTATCAGCAGGCCATGTTCATGCATGAGAACGACGATGCCGTGTTGTGCAAGATGTTTCCTTCCAGTTTAGGAAAGGTGGCGCTCAGCTGGTATCACAAGCTTCCAGCAGGGTTGATACTTTGTTGGGCTCAGCTGGCTGAAGAGTTCTGTGCACGATTTCTCACAAGCCGCGCTGCCCCAAAAACTTTCGACGTCCTAACGGCGATGAGGCAGAACGACGAGGAGACCTTGAGGGAGTACGCTAAGAGGTATTGGGAAGCTTTCAACGAGATTGAAAACTGCAGTGAAGAATACGCCCTGGCCACATTCAAAACAAGCCTGCCCATGCATAACAAGTTACGAGAATCACTTACTATGCACCCGATCAAGACCGTTGCTAAAGTTATGGAGAGAATCCAAGACCACGCCCGGGTAGAGGATGATATCATCCGTTCAGGAGGCAAGATTGTGTCAGGACGGCTCCAGACCCCCCTGAGGAAGCCTGTTGAGCCCAAAGTGTATAAAAAGGAGTGGACCACTGGCAAGAAGGAGTTTGGGACGGGAAGGAAAGACATCCCAGACCCGAAATCCTACTTTAGTGTTTCGGCAGTATTCAACATGCCAATCTACAAAATGTTATACCGCATTAAAGACCAGCCATGGTTCAGGAGGCCACCAAAGATGCCCGGGAACCCAATGAAGAGGAGAGCTACCAACCAGCATTGTAGCTACCACCGAGATTGGGGCCACATGACTGAAGACTGTGCGGAGTATAAGAAGTTTTTGGATGAACAGGTGGCCGCAGGGCACCTAAAAGAGTTCTTGGCAGACGAGCAACAATGCACGGAGCAAAACGAGGATTTGGATTGTGATAAACCGCCAAAGGGGACTGTCCATATGATACATGGACTCGCGACCCCTTACACAAGTAGCGAGGTTCGGCATGTACGCCGACTGAATAGCTCACAAGAAGCACTGAAGCTCGGCCTGAAGCGGACAAGGGAAGAAGTAGTGGTAGAGCTTCCCATATCTTTTTTAGACAAAGACTTGGAGGGAGTCACTCTGCCACACAACGATGCTCTGGTCATAACCCTACGAATAAGGGAGTATGATGTGGAGAAGATCTTGGTCGACCAGGGGGCGAGCACGGAGATAATGTACTACAACACCTTTAGAAAGATGAACCTGCCTGACACGAGCCTCAAGAAGAGCTTGACACCATTGGTCGGTTTCAGCTCACACCCAGTATGGCCGGTAGGGAAGGAGACCTTACCAGTACGAGCAGGTTCAACCGTACTCAAGACTGATTTCTTGGTGGTAGATCTCCCGTCCACCTATAACGTGATTATAGGCAGGACGTGGATGCACAAGATGAAGGCGATACCATCCACCTACCACCAGAAAATAAAGTTCCCGGGGCCAGATGGCATCGAGATGATCAAGGGAGACCAGAAGGTGGCTGACCAGTGTTTCAATATGATTTTGAAAGGAGCGCCAAAACCCCAAGACGTAGGGGGTAACCCGAACCAGAAAGTGGTGGAAGGATTGAAGAAAGTACAGATCGACGAAGATGACCAGGAGAGGTACTTCTTGATCGGCGAGAACTTAGCCGACCAAGAAGAACGAGAATTGGTGGAATTTTTGAAAGATCACATGGACGTCTTTGCCTGGACGCCGCAGGAGATGCCAGGAATTGACCCCGAGGTCATTTGCCACCATTTGAACGTAGACCCACAGCATAAACCAGTGATCCAGAAGAGGAGGAGATCGGCACCACAGCACGCAGACGCTATGATCGAAGAAGTTGACAAGCTGCTCGATGCAGATGCAATCAAGGAGGTGTATTACTTGGAATGGCTGGCCAACACTGTGGTGGTTAAAAAGAAAAACGGGAAGTGGAGGGTGTGTGTAGACTTTACTAGCCTGAACAAGGCATGCCCGAAGGATAGCTTTCCCCTCCCAAGGATAGACCAGTTGGTAGATGTGACTGCAGGCTTTGAAAGGATGAGTTTCCTCGACGCGTACCGAGGATATCATCAGATAGCAACGGCGGGCAATGAAAGAATGAGTTTCCATGACGCCTACCAGGGATACCATCAAATAGCCATGTATGAGCCCGATCAGGAGAAGCCTTCTTTTATGTCCCCAAGAGGCGTGTACTACTACAAGGTCATGCCTTTTGGGTTGAGAAACGCAGGAGCAACATACCAACGCTTGGCCACCATAATGTTTAAGGAGCAGCTAGGTAAAACCATGGAGGTATACATAGACGATATGGTGGTAAAAAGCAAGATAGAACAAGGGCACTTGGCCGATCTAAAGGAGACTTTTGACATACTGAGGAGGTATAAATTGAAGTTGAATGCTTCAAAGTGTGCCTTTGGGGTCAGCTCTGGAAAGTTCTTGGGGCACCTGGTGACCAGGAGAGGGATAGAGGCAAACCCCGATCAGATCACCGCTTTGAGGATTCTTGAGAGTCCCAGGACTACGAAGGAAGTCCAGAAGTTAACAGGGATGGCCGCGACATTGAATCGATTCATAAGCAAATCCTCCGACAAGTGTAGGCCCTTCTTCCAGTTGCTAAAAAAGTGACAAGGGTATAAGTGGGGAGCTGAGCAAGAGCAGGCGTTTGTAGAGCTAAAAACGTACTTGTCCTCCCCACCTTTGCTCTCATCTCCAGATGCTGGGGAGCCACTTATATTGTATTTGTCGGTGTCAGAGCATGTTGTTAGCTCGGCCTTGCCGCTGGAGAAGTTGGTATATGCCTTGGTGGTATCTACGAGAAAGCTGCCACACTACTTCCTAGCTCACCCAGTTATGATACACACTGAGTACCCGCTAAGGGCAATACTTCAGCGGGCGGACTTATCCGGGAGGATTTCGAAGTGGTCCGTAGAGCTGAGCCAATATAACATAGATTACCAGCCATGGACGGCCATCAAGGGACAAGTCTTGGCGGACTTTGTTGCTGAATTCTCACCACGGGTGGCACCACCACCTCCGCTCCACGAGATGGAGTTAGGGCCCGAGATGCCTATATCAAGTGACGACCAGGACCCAATAGGATGAAAGCTCTTTGTTGATGGCTCGTCATGCAACAAAGGAGCGGGGGCAGGTATCGTACTCATCTCCCCAGAAGGGTTGGTCCTAGAGCAGGCAGTAAGATTTGGATTCAGCGCAACGAATAATGTTGCTGAATATGAGGCCATGCTCGTTGGCCTTAGGAATGCTCGAGAGCTAAAAATCCAAAAGTTAAGAATATTTTGTGACTCGCAGTTGGTGGTGAATCAATTATCAGGGGAATATATCGCAAGGAGTGAAAAAATGGCAGCTTATGTGGAAGCAGCCAAGGACTTGTTGGATAAATTTGAGGTCGTCCACATCCAGCAAATCAGCTCGGGCCAAAACGCTCATGCGGATTCACTTGCCTGCCTGGGATCGGCAGTACAAACGGAGTTTAAAAGGTCGGTGGTCGTGGAATACCTCGGCGAGCCGAGCATTGGTAGATTTGTAGAATTGGTGATGGAGACTGACCTTGGGCCGAGCTGGATGGACCCAATTGTCACTTACCTAAGGGATGGAACATTACCTGAGGACAAGAGGGAAGCACACAAGATCAAGGTCAAGTCAGCCAGATTTTGGCTCTCCCCGGAAGGTAAGCTTTATCGCAAATCTTACTTAGGCCCTTATTTGTTGTGTGTGCACCCTGCAATGGTACAAAAGTTCTTACACGAGATACATGCTGGGACATGTGGCGGCCACACTGGAGCACGATCCATTGCCCATCGAGCAATTTCGCAAGGATATTGGTGGCCATACATGCAGGAGGATGCCAAGCTATTCGTCAAGACATGCGAAAAATGCCAACGACACTCACCCTTGATTCGTGCACCGGCTGAGGATCTTTTGCCATTACCTAGTCCGTGGCCATTTGCTCAGTGGGGTTTGGACATCGTGGGTTCGCTCCCCATGGCAACGGGAAAACAAAAATTTCTCTTAATTGGCACGGACTACTTTTTACTAAGTGGATCGAGGGAGAAGCCTTGGCAAAGATCACGGACGCTATGGTCGAAAAGTTTGTTTGGAATAAAATCATTACACGATTTGGGGTCCCGTACTCGATCATTTCAGACAATGGCTCACAATTTGAAAACAAGTTCAAAGCTTTCTGTGCACAGTATGGCATCAGAAATTACTATTCCACCCCGGCCTACCCCCAGAGCAATGGTCAAGCAGAGGCTTCCAACAAATCCATCTTAGAGAGCCTGAAAAAGCGGCTGGAGAGCAAGAAGGGTAAGTGGCCCGATGAGCTACCCATAGTACTTTGGGCCTACAGGACTACCCCAAGGAGGTCTACGGGAGAGACTCCTTACTCGCTGGCTTACGGTACAGAGGCAGTAATCCTGTTAGAGACAGGTCTACCGACCAACCGCACTGCTTTGGTGGAGTCAGGGGGCAACGATCAAGCCCTAGCCGAGCAACTTGACCTAGCAGAGGAGAGGAGGGAACGAGCATTAATAACTTTAGCAGATTACCAAGAACAGCTGAGAAGGACTTACAACAAGAAGGTCCAGCCTAGGGAATTCAAGGTGGGAGACCTTGTCCTGAGGAAAGTGTTGGCCGACACCAAGGTTTCTTCTGATGGAAAGCTTGGGCCGAACTGGGAAGGCCCGTACAAGATTACGGGCATAGCAGGAATCGGAGCATTCAGATTGGCCGACCTGGATGGCTGTGCAGTTCCACGACCATGGAATGTGCAAAACCTCCGTCGGTTTTATCAATAGCAAGTGGTGACTACGAATACAGTCACAACTTTTATTTTATTGTTTTTGCTTTCTTTCATGAAATAAATAGGGTCCCACGAGAAGGAACCCTTACTGTTATTTTCGGATCTTATTTACACTATTATCTCACGAACATTACCTGATCAGATTATGAACACAATCTCATTTGCACGTTCATTGGTGTTTGTTGTGCTTTGGAATATGAATGAGCACGAAGATGCTCCAACCATATTGAGGAGCAGTACGTACACACTGCGTTGATACCCATAGGTCTTGACAGTTTGCAAACGAAAATTGCAATATAAGCACGAATATGCTTAGTACCAAACGAGTAATTGGTGGATGTCTTTTTCTAAGTACGAATATACTTAGTTGCAAACGAATATATGCCTGGCACAAGCATATGCTTCAAATCAAATGAATAATTGGTTAATTTTCGCCTAAGTATGAATACACTTAGTAGCAAATGAACAACTGCTCGGGTTGCAAACGAACATTTGCACAATCTGGAGCAAACAAAAAATTGATTAAGTACGAATATACTTAGAATGACAAATTCTATAAAATAGGCATTGTGTACGAGCAGGGTGAGCAACCAGTAATGTAAACCACTCAATGATCAAAAGCTCAGCATAGCCAAAAGATAAACACATAAAGGAGTTTTAAAAGTACGAAGAAAAAAGTAAAGTACTGTCGTAAGGCCACAGGAGGCCGACATACGCCGCGCAGGGCGAGCAAAAGAAGACACTTACTCAGCGTCCTCATCAGCAACTGAATTGGAGGGGTCCTTGGGGTCAGCACTAGACTCCTCCACGATCTCCGTATCATCAACACCCTCCTTTGGATTAGGATCGGCATCAACAGGCTTGTCCTGTTCAGCATTTGGAGTTGCGTTGCAGGGAGGAAGATCCAAGTGCGCAGGAGGGGACTGATTGCCATGTGCTCGCTGGTCGGCCACTGGGGCTGGCCAAGGAGATGCTTGTTCACCCATTGAGGTGAGTTTTTGGGGACTTCCAACACTGAGAGGCATTTCTCCCAGCTCGCACTCTAGATGGTACTTTTTATGGTAGGCATCTGGCCCACGTAATTTTGTGTAGCCTCCAGCACGCCCTTATCATAAGCCTCACTGGCTGCCTCTTGAGCCAGCTTCAACTCACGGTGAAGAGCAAGCTCGTTCTCCTCCGCTTGGCGCTTGAAAGCTTCGATCTGGGCTTTCAGCTCATCATTCTCTTTGTTTGCATCTCTCTAGAGGTCGTTATGATAAATGCTGTCCTTTTCAGCTTTTTCTGCCCTTTTGGTCAGCACGGTAATCTCCTTCTTGAGATCTTTCTCGCTGTCCCGCGCCCGCTCAAGACCGGCAATCATTTTTTGCATCCCCTGCACAGCGTGAACACAACGAGCAATACAGTTAAGCGCGGCATGATAACAAAATAGAGGAAGTAATGGGGAATCAGAGAAGTTAGTTCTTGCCTTGATGCTTGACTGGCGGCCGGTCTTTAACAGCCTGTCATAAGAGCTCCCCCTCTCTTTTTCCATGTTGACAGGAAGCATGACAGCTTTAGCCACAGCAATGGCATTTTCAGGAGAGCTGATACTATCCTCCCTGGTCAACAGAGCACCATCGGGGCAAGCTAGGATCGGGGCCCAGGTTTGAGGAGCCGAGCTGTGGGCTTGTCGGAGGGTGGAAGCCTCGGTGCGTTGTCTCAAGGAAGGTGGCTGAAGGGGAGGCGAGGAGCCCATCTCCAGTGGTCTTTTTCCGAGTTGCCTCTCAGTAAGGTCGACCATGTTTTGTGGGGGTGGCTTGGTGTTGATCTCAAACCCTGGTGGCATGCAGGGGTCCCTGGTGGACTGGCCGTCGAGGTTAAGAATGTCCAGGAGGTTAATCGGTTGTATCGGCATAACTGGTTGTGGGGAATTGAGAGAAGGTTCAGGGGATGGCGAGTACCCGAGCGATGAAGACGAGCTATGGTAGTCGTCCACTTCTCTGAGTATATCACCGTCGGGGCTCCTCCCGGAAGTGCTTGGCTCTGAACCCTTGGTGATGATGGGGATTGCTGTGACAATCTCCTCCCTATGGGCAATGGTCACTTGTTGTTGACTCGGACCGGGTCAGGAGCTTTGGGGGCGACGAGTTCCACCACCTCTGAAGGGATTCCTTCTTCTTGGCCGGCGTCGACCGAGCTCGGTAGGGGTGCTAGAAAGGATGACTGGACGTGTAGGAGGCCAGGCTCGGCGCGTGCGATGGTCGCCTTCTCGTCTGATTCCACCCCAGTAGGTGGGAGTATAACCGAGTAGTATGTGCGTAGCTCGTCCAAGGCCCACGGGGACGGGGTCGAAACCGTCGAATAGGAGTGCTTGGGCAATCTGGTCGCGGTGAAGCTCGCTGCGATCGAGATTGTAGCTTGCGCTTAAATTCTCCGCTGAAATAAAACACAAAGTGAGCGCTGTTACGATAAAGTATTACAACACAAGTATTTTAAAACAAAACAAAAGGGCGAGCAAGGAGAGGGACTAACGTGGACCCGTGTCGGGCAGCGGAATCCTCCATGGGATAGGGTTGCCTTCGGCGGTCGTTGGCATCCAATCCCCGGTTACCACAAGGTAATCGATTTGTTTTCCTCTCGCCGAGTTGGGAAGGTCAGTGATCAACTGTTGTTCCTTCTTCCTCGCCTTGAGGTAGTAGGTTCCGTCGCCGGTGGAAACGACGGAATACAACCTCAAAATGTCGAACCACCCTAGGTTGAAATCAATGACTTTGTTCAGAGCGACTACGCCCAGGACAACACGAACGAAATTCGTGCACATTTGGATAGGGCTTAACCTACACCGGTCGCAGACCTCGCAGAGGAAGGGGTCAAGTGGGAATTTTAGACCGCCCTCGGTAATAAAGACGATGGGGATGTGAATTTTCCCGTCAACCTGATCGTACTCCAGTAAAGTACGAGGGCCTGGGATACTAAGATTGACTCCGGCAGGGATATCATGGTCCTGCCGGAATGCAGCCATTTTTCCAGGGGTATCTACTAGACCTATCAGTTTGACCATGGCGGAAACCCTAAGTGAAAGGGGTAGCAGGAAAACACTGATAGGGGAGAATCAAGAACTTACAGGTGAAGTTGGGAGATTCCTAGATGGGATTGACTCAGGGCTTGGAAACGGTGAAAATGGCGAAGGCACGAGCACTGTCTCTCTCTCCACGTTCTTGAGTAAGATGTGCAACTGAAGGGGGAAATGAGAAGGGTTTACTGATTCGAAACGGAATCATGATAGCCATACACGCAAAACGAGGAAAAAGGGGGGTGTCACGAGAGGACGCGTCCTTTGGTCTTATCGAATATACAGCACGCATCGCGTCGCATTTAATGCCAAAGTATTTGTGCCCCCCACGAGAGGGGAGGTGCCACGTGAAGGGCCAGGCCAAAGTGACAGGCCCAACTAATCACAGATAGCTCGGTACAAGCTCTGAACATCACCACAACAGTGATGGCCAGAGCTGGGGAGCAATTGGAGAGGGTAAAACCTGTACTCCCTCTTAGGTGCCCTAGCTCGGCCTAAGAACGCGGATGTACCCTACAGGGGAGCCGAGCTAGGGAGGCCACGAGTAAGGCCAGACGTACAATACATAATCCGCCATGGCACCACGATAAGGTGCAGGGTCAGGCCAAGCTACTAATAGCTCGGTCCTAGGATCTACAGACTGATGACAGTATAGCCGAGCTACGTGGCAGCACGGTTACACCGCTATTGAGCTAACAGAATGGTAAGGCATTCTGGAATGATCTGGAATACTCTCTTATGTGATAAGAGATGTATCCCGTGATCTAAGGGAATGACGTGAGCATTCCATATCAGATAAGGAATGTGGAATCCTATTAAGATTCATGTTGGACGCACATATGGGGATAAGTCCTATATGGAAAGAAGTCCTATGCTTTGTGGTGACCGGTGCAAAGGCACGATGATAGCTAATAGGACTGATCCTATTAGGAAAGGTTTCCTAACGTGATGAGGAAACTAGGGCAGCAAGGACCCTTGATCAACAAGCTAACCTATACCTATAAATACATGCATTACGCCTACGGTAAGAGGTACGCAGTGAAACCTATTCATACGCACTGTTCTTTGCTTGCTTAGTAAATCCCATTACTAACTTAAGCATCGGAGGGCCTTTACCATTAAGGGCAGAGGTGCTCTAACCATTCCTTGTCTTGTAGGTTTAGAGGCGTTGTCAACCCTACGAGAAATCTACCCTCTACAGTTTATAAACCCAAAAAGACATCATCAGCAAAGTAAAGAAGTAAACAGAAACATACAAGCCAAAGGGTACCTTGAGCGCCCAAGGTCACCTTGAGCGCCCAAGGTCACCTTGAGCGCCCAAGGTGTTTCTTGGACAGATTATTGTTTTGTCCATTTTGCTCTCTTATCATTACTATCATGCTGTTTCATCTCTCTTATCATTACTATCATGTTGTTTCATCTCTCTTATCATTACTATCATGCTGTTTCATCTCATTACAGAAGTGTGTGTGTGTGTTGTTGAGTGTTTATTTTATCTTATTTCACTTCTATTAAGTTCTCATCTCATATTTTTCTTTATTTTTCATGAGTAATCCAAAGAAATAAATCAAGAAGTTTGTTTATTATTTATGAATCCTACCTCTTAGCTTTTGTTTATAGATAAAAATCATTTTTTAGAAGATATTTGGTGAAGAGGTTATGGATACATGAGTAATAAAGCAAAAGAAACTGAAATCAAGTGAGAACCAGGGGTGACCTTGGGCGCTCAAGGTGGTTTCTGAACAGTATATGCATTTCATCCATTCTGTCATAATCATTGTTATCTCAAGTATATATGGTTTCATCTCAGTTGCTTATCAATCTCTTGACAGTCCTTCTTCTCTTTCAACTCAAGTTTAATCTCATTTATGGATTTTTCATTAAAGCCCAAATATTCAAAAGTCCATGTTTTTGTTTGACAATCATTTTTGATGGCCTTGTTGATATCCTGTTATGGATTTATGAGTTGAAAATCAGTTTGTGATCAAAGCAAGGCATGTTCCAAACCAGAAAACAAGGGTTAAACAGTTGGACTTGAGAGACCTTGGGCGCCCAACGTCTGTTCTGTCAACAGATTGGTTAGCAGCTGCTGCATCTTTCATTGCTTTCATTGTTCATTTTTAGTTTATGTCTTCATCTTATTCTGTCCATCTCAAATCTTGTTTATATCATAATCATTCCTTATCATCATCATTGTAATCATACGTGCACACAAACACCGTAGTATCTTATATTGTGTTTTATCTCGTGTACATGCTTCATATCTTGTTTATATGTTCAAAATCAAGTTTTAAACATTTTTCATATCCCACAAGTTATTTAGTAGAGACCGGTTCACGGACCGGGCGAGGGGGGTGCATTAAAACCCTTCACCTCTCGTAACCAAACCCCCAAACTTGGAAATAAAAAGGTTTTCGTGCGACCAGTTAAATCATTTTCAAAACCGTTGGGCATAAATGAGTTAATCTTTTGGTTTATCGGGTTCATTCCTTAAACCCGGGTGGCGACTCCAAAATCACTTTTTAAATCAAAATCAAAACGCCATTGCGTGGGCGACCGCCCGTCGGGTGTCCAAATCATTCATTTAACCGTGACCAAACTCCACGATTTGTTCCACTCGTCACCATCTTCACCAAGTGTGTCAAACTGACTCAATAATAAGTGTGTCCATTCGTATCGCATTGTGTCCAACCATTTCACGCACCAAAATCCCATTTTTATGATCACAAAGTTAATTTGAAGGTTATCTTAATGTCAGGGGTCGAATACGTGAAGATATGGGCCAACGGGGATCAACCAAGCAAGGAGGGAAAGCCCGAAACCAATTTTTGAGTAGACAGGTAGGTTGGTCCGGACCAACCCATTCCAAGTCCGGACCAAGGGTGTTGGTTGGAGGTGACAGACAGGTTGGTCCAGACCAACCCATTCCTGGTTCGGACCAAGGGTGCCGGTTTGGGGGCAAAATGTGACAGATTTTCTCCTTGGAGGGGAATTTCAACCCAAACTCTTGGAACATGAAAATTGGCATCAAGGGACATCCAAACAAGTTATAAACTCATAGAGGGAGTGAAAATCTACTACCATTAACAAGATTCAACAAAGAAATTTATAGATCACATACCCAAGATCAAGAATTTGGTGGGTTTTCTCAAGATCAAAGGAAAGCAAACAAGATACAAGTATGGGTGCACAAATTCAACCAAATGAAGATAGGAGGAGGAGAAATCATCCCTACCTCAAGGAGTTATGCTCCAAATCAAGCAAACAAGCAAACCCTAGCTTCCTTGATCAAACCCCAACCGAAATCAAGCTCCCAGTGCGATTCCAAAGCAACCCGAGTTCCAAAATGCGCGTAGATGATGGATATGTGAATGGATCTTGAAGAGGTAGAGTGTGGGAGGTGAATTTTGTGGAGTAGAGGAGAGGATTTTAGAGAGGAGAGAGAGGAATGGGGCTGCCGGCCTTGAGAGAGAGAGAGAGAGAGAGATGGGTTTAGTTTGGAAAAAAATCAGCCCACATGTGTTTATATCTCCCTCCACTTACACAGACAAACCCCCCCTAAGTTTCACATGTGTTTTAAATGGGCTCCAATGCAATTGCCAAGCTCACATTGGCTCCACTTTACATTTTAAAACATTCCTCACATTTCCCCAATATTATTTCTGAAAAATCATTTAAAAACATGGGTCCTGATTCTGAATGAAAATTGAACTAATTAGATCAATTACTTATAAATATCTGATGGGCCTGATTTTTTCCATGACCGCTCGAATAATTATCCTATACTCCCTCCGTCCGAATTTGTACAAACATACTTTTTCAAGTCTCAAAATATTTGTCCATTTTTAAAAGTCAAAGAATAAAGTATGGGAAAATGAACAAACTCAAAAGGTAATGGAAAAAAGTTGGAATCCCAAAACGGACTAACAAATCCGGACGGAGGGAGTAATTATCAAAAGGTCCAGATTGTTTGTGTGAGACCCCGAAGTTGGCTCCACAGACGTGTAACGAACAAATTTGGAGGCCCATGACAAACCCACAAAATGACATCATTTTGGGAGTCTTCGTTAAGTATTGGATGAAAAATGGACTGAGGGGGTGAATTCATTATGGAGTGTCAAGGTGAGGGGTTTAATTGACGTTTTTTGAAGTTCAGGTGTTTACGAGACATTTGGTCCAAAGGTCGGGGATTTTTTTTAAATAGTGTCATGTCCACGTGGAGGCCAACTAATGGGCAAGGGGTCCCACATGTGTCCATGTAGGAATCGCCGTTATCAATTGGACGGTAAATCGAATTAGGGGGGAATTGATAATGGAGTGTCAAGCTTGGGTGTCACGCCCTCAATTTTTAAAAGGATAATATATTCATAAATCATGTGGAAGTCAATGACTCCACGGTCAAGTCAAAGTCTTACAAACATTACACTTAGTCAAAGTCAACATCGTTCATATCTACGGTCACCGTAGCCCCGATTAAAAATGAATATGTCTTAAAGTTATTACAAACCATAGTCAAAAGATAAGATTTCAAATAAGTTACAAAAACATCTTTCAAAAATAAATGTCTAAAGATGATGGAGTAACTCTCTATAAGCCTTTCAAAAGATGCATGCACACGTCACGCAATCCATCCTCATAATCCACATTGTGTACCTGAAAATTAATAGGGTGAGCTCACTAGCCCAGTAGGAAAACATCTATCTACTCCAAATGGAAATGAGATGCATATGAAGCATAGGCACAAAGATGTAAGCACTTAACAAGACTCTAGAATAAAGATTTAAGGAAGAACATGCTCAAGGAATCACATCGAATTCAAAGGTCTCAAGGTTTCATCAACCATCATGTCATCGTACCCAACGCGTACCCGATACGCCGCATGTGTCAAAAGTATTCATTCATCGTGTTCAAATTCTTTATCATCATTCACTTCCTCAAATTCCTCGCGACACACCCTTAGGGTGGACCGAGTATCCTTCCGGGCATACCATATAGGCCCCGTGTCCACTTTCCCTTGGCCAAGATTCATTCCTCACGAAGCGTCTCAAGGACGGACCGAGTATCCTTCTGGGCATGCCATATAGACCCCGTGTCCACTTTCATGTCTCACATTCAATTTATATTCATTCGCGTCGTTATAGTGTCAACGTATCCCCACACCTCTATTCGTCATTCCAAAATAGGGTTCAAGTCCCTAGGTATCAATACTAAGAAGCCACGGTATCAATACCCAATTCCTTAAGCACTTTAAGAAAAAATTTCCAGAACCTCTGGGTATCAATATCCCGACAGACAAAAGGGATTAGAACCTCTGGGTATCAATACCCCAAATCTGGGTATCAATACCTAAGACATAAAAGTAGGAAAGCTTAATAAACTTGCTGGGTATCAATACCCTGGAATCTGGGTATCAATACCCAGTCTACTAGAGGTCCAAAAGGGGACAGAATTTATGGGTATCAATACCCCAAATCTGGGTATCAATGTAATATCCCAAATTTTTAAATCTAAAAATTTGTGATATTTAATAATTAAATTTTATTAATAAGATTTTTAATTAAATTTTGACTTTTTTAAATTTTAGACAAATCCAATTTTGACTTACATTGACCTAGTCCTAATTGATTTTGACTTCACATTTCTAACCTAACCACTCATGACTAACACTAACCAAGGTTAGTTCCTAGCCTATATACACATGCAAACATCTATATATGTAGTGTATTTATAATATAATTTATTTTTTTTTATTTTTTTGCATGTAGCAAAACCATGGGCTAAACCACCATCACCAACCAATCATGCTCTCTCTGCAAAAGCCAGCAGCCTTACTACCATTTTGATTGTATAAACAAAACCCCAAGCCTCTCATGAAGCCACCACCGCCATACCCAATAACCTCACATGCAATTTCATTATGTTTCTTACACTTGGCAAACCAAAACCATGCACAAGCACCACCTTTCCTCTTATTAATTCAACACTTTCGTGCACTATTGCTACTGGGAAAATTCAGAGAGAAAGGAGGGAGAATAGCAACTGTTTTAGTGAGAGAAATGGCTATAGAGTTTTAGAGAGAGTGTAGAAATTGGAGTTTTACAAAATCACCAACCTCACTTCAAATTCGTGAGTGCATACTCTTAGTTAGCTACTGGGTTTATATAATCACCTGTCAATTTCTCCAAAGAAGCTCCAACCAATTAAAATCGACTTCATCTTCTTCCTTTGATCAAACCCATCAACTTTCAAATTCTCACTCCTTAGCCAAAATCAAAGGTAGATATACCCTTCCCCTCTAATCCTAAGTATATTTTAGTAGTTTAGATTAATTATTATGGCTTTAAATGAGCCCGATCGGACGAACCGAAACTCAATTTTGAGTTCACTGCCGGATTCACCAAATCGATATTATATCTGTACTTGACTATTTATTTGATATTATTATTGTTGAAGATGATCTCTCTGATATTATTTGTGATGTCTGTTTGATATTATTATTCTGACCTTACACTGATATAATATTCGTTTATATCTGTTTAATATCACTGTGGTAATAAATGTGTAGATTATAACATGCAGTTTAGTTTTTATTTCATAATAAGGTAGAAATTATGATTTGTTTTGTGGAAATTCGATTTGTATGGAGTTAATAAATTGGCCCTTCTCTAGTAAATGAATATTTCGCATATGTTTTTGAAAAAGATTATTTCTGAAATATTTATAACATTTTAATAAAATATTAAGATTTCTGTTATGATTATTATTTGCCCTAAGAAAAGAAATACATTACATGAAATGAAAGAAATTGAGTTATATTAAAATTATAAATCTATGTAGTTAATTATTAATTAAAAGTGTAAACTTGTACAATTATATTTGGTGAAAATTATATTTTAATACTATAATTTTTGGTGTAAACTTATAAGTCATAAACTAGATATGTTATGAGTAAATAAATGAGACTCTTTTATTTAAATTAGTATTACTAGTGTAAATTTTGTTTTATAAAATCATAGTATGATGTTAGTATATAAAAATCAAAATATATTGATATATTAGAAAAACTTGTTTGTGAGAAAAATCAATTTTCTAGAATTACCATATTACCCTTGGTGTTTTTATAAAATTGTTAAATGACCTTAGATTTTACAAAATTACAACCTGGACTTGTTTCTAAATTGTAGATCAACCCCAGAGTTCTACAAATTACAGATTTGCCCCTAGAATTTGTTAACTTAGTAGTTTAACACCTAGATTTGGAAAGATTACGGTTTTGACCCTAAACTTGGTAGATTTACCACTTAGACCTTAGACATAGTTAAATCATGGTTTTAACATTAGAGATTCATGGAAAGATGTTTTTGGCCCCAAACGTTCGTGATATTACGGGTTGACCCTTAAAAGCGTAAGATTACAAAAATACCCTTGGACTTAATCAATTTACGAAATTGCCCTTGCACATCATTTTTAGCATATTTGGCCCGATGAGTTGATAATTGCACTTAAGACCCGTTAGATCTCTAAATGTGAGAATCACCCGCAAGTTTACTAAATTATACTTAGACCCCTAAAGTTTTAGGAATTTACAAGATGATCCCTAGACTTTTATAAATTACAGAATTGGACCCTTAAACTATTGCGATTATGTGATTACTGTAGGACCTTAAATTGAATCATGGAATGAATGGATTATTATCATGTTATGATATTCTTTTGATTTTATTTATGATCATATACATTTATTTGGTTGAACAATCATTAGAAAGATTATGGGCGTGGTTGGGTCACGTGCTTAGAAAACGTAGAAAATGTTAAGTTAAAGAACAAATGAATTAGTGGAGATTCTAGTGATGGGACCTGGGAGGTAATCCAGCAGGATCCCGGAATTGTGGAATGGCAGAACCAGGTTATGGTTGCCGATTTGGTGTTGTTAACTGTATAGATGGATCAAGATTCGAAACCCTAGATATGGCGTTGCATGATCACTCCTTATGAATAAGGTGGTTAAAGATGATTTTGTATTATAGATCCAGGTTACGGTTAGTTCCTTGTGGGCCCAGTGGTACGGTTAGTCCCTGGGAGATTCTTCCTTGTGAGGCAGTTGATGACTTTGACTAAGTACATAACTTGGTCCATTTCATCTGGGCCTCGGTTAGGGCAAGCAAGGAGGGAGTGGAATCACGAATGGCCATAGTCTAAGTGGTTATATTGGGAGGATTGATTCTCAAGGATGAGAATCATAGATTTCACACAGGCTAAAGGCTAGTAATGAATAAATGGATCGTTGTGACTTTTCTCTGATTCTTATATATGTGTTGTGTATACTCTGTCTGTAATTTATGGATTAGAAGGGTAGGGGATATCTATTGAGTGAACCTCATCACTCACGGTATGGTGTACCCTGGCATCCGTGCCAGATTGTGCAAGAATCTAGGAGACGAGCAATACCTCTAGGATGAGGAGCA
Organism: Gaultheria prostrata; assembly: GCA_036023075.1. Taxonomy (NCBI): domain Eukaryota; kingdom Viridiplantae; phylum Streptophyta; class Magnoliopsida; order Ericales; family Ericaceae; genus Gaultheria; species Gaultheria prostrata. The sequence goes on along the minus strand of JAXBDA010002937.1, from coordinate 4,698 downwards.
ATAAGCAACAGAGCAGGAAGAAGCCTTGAACCTTTATTTATATTAGAGCTCTGTTATCTTTTAAATGTGTTTTAAATTTGTTTCTGTAATATCAGTTTTTAACCTATGATATTTTGGGAATGTAATGACTAGATCTATCTTTTGTCGTATTCTAAGTGATTAACCAGTTTTTATTCTTGAAGATCAGTTTTAATTAACTTAATTATTTTGTATTAAATGATTAATTAACGCATCCGAAAAATCGGGGTGTTACAATCATTACCCAACCCACAACAAGCAAATTTTGGGGCTTTCATTAACAATGCTAAACCAAACACTTCCAATGCTAAATCTCCAAGTAACAAGCTAGAGAAAGATGATTAAACAACCAATTTGAATAGGGGAAACAATAACCAACAAGAATCATGATATTTTTCAAAGCAAAAATGACTAGAAATGGATTCCAAGTGGGTTTCATACAAATTTCAAGAGTTGTCATGAAATTAGTGCTCCATAGGATGAGATATCAACTATATCAAGTGGAGGAACATAATGGAGCAAGATAAAAATCATCCTTTCAACATAAACTAGACTAGAAATGATTTTTCTCAAGGGATTTCCACAAAGCATAAGAGAGAATGATCATAGGAGGGATTCTACACACACATACATCAAGTTTACATTGAGAATTGATAGAAATTTCCCTACCTCTTGGGATTTGATTAGAAAACACCTCCAAATGAAGAACCCAAGCTCTAGCTCCAAACCCCAAGCAAGATTCTTCAAACACCGGGATGAAATGAAAGCACCAACGCGAAGATCTCGAGATTTTAGGAAGATTTTGTGAAGGAATTAAGGTTGGAAGTGAGTTTTTGACTTGGGTTGGTGAGGATTTAAGTTGGAGGATCTATGGAGGAGAGAGAAGGAGGAGAGAGGGGGGCAGCCTCTTTTAGGGGAAATGGTCTCTCTCTCTCTTCCCACACCACACACATACAATACATATATTTCATAAATTACACCTCAAGTCCAAAAGTGACTTGTGTATATAATATGTGACCACAATACTTATTTTCATAATCCAAACTTAAGGTAAAGACTATAATTTTGAGTTTTCTTTATTTTAATTTATTTATGAAAATACGGAAGTACCCCTCATTTGGAAACAATGGCATTTCCAAAATTTTGAAATTTTAATCACGTCAAAATCTCATCCCCTCACTTTTAGTACAAAACCGAAAAACGGCACATTTTTCTCCGAAGAAAATGGGTGAAAGACGACTTTGCTTTACTCAAAAATAATTTCCGATTATACCGTTGTGATTTGAAAAATCCAAGGAGCAATTACCGGGACTTTTTATCGGCCAAATTGAAACTTCTCCAAAAAGTGATTTTTTTTTTTTTTACACGGTCCCTTACATTGGGGGTTGACATTTTTTAAAGCTCAGGTGTTGATGTGATAAATGGGCCAAAGGTCAAGTTTTTTTTTTTTGAAATTTTCCCAAAAGAGTTTTGAAAATGTGGATATTGATCCTAACTTTAGCACGAGAAGTATCATATCGTATGCCTCTGAAATTACCAATGCATTTAAATCCCCACTCTCCGATGGCTATTCCAATACTATGCTAATTAATTGCATTCCCCCTTTGGTAGTTTGTGTGAAGCTTAATACAGATGGTTGCGTCTACGCGACCAACAACAAAGCTGGGTTTGGAGGACTTTGGAGGACTTTTTAGAGATCATCGTGGTCAATGGCTTCTAGGCTATTATGGGAAGTTGTCATGCAAGTCCAGTCTAGAGGCTGAGCAATCTAGGCAATCTATCGTGGGCTCACAATCATGTTGGGAAAGGAATACACCAATATCTCAATCGAGTTGGACTCAACCATTGATGTTCAATTAATCACAGAGGGCTCTAACAACTGCCATCCCAATTTGGATCTCATCCTGGATGCCAAAGCACTTCTAGCTCGTACTAGTTCCAATCTCTCTCACATCTATAGGGAGGCAAATCAAAGTGCAGATCATCTCACGCATATGAGCGCCGAACAATCTGAAAACCTTGTGGTTTATCGAGGTCTCTCCCCAATCCATCAGGCATGCTTGAAGATGGACTGGGTATTGGTAGGATTAGAGATTAGTATCTCGTTTGTAATAACTTTGGATTTCTAAACTCTCGTTTCTATCATTTATTTAAACTTCTGTTGCACCAAAAAAAAACTACAGAAATATCCAACAACTTTATATCAAATAGGAGTATTTGAACCCTCTAAAATTATCTTCCTAGAACTGCCCCCCGCATAAGATGGTTTTTTGAAGTGAGACCCTTTTATGAAAATCAATGAGCATCCTTAATGCACGAAACAAAGTTAGTGGAGCAATGGGCTCCTGCCATACAAAGAAAAAATGGAGGTCATACAAACAAGGGTACATACTATTCCCGTGCAATTTCAATCGAAAAATTGCATAAAAGTATCTTCCTTCTACTGAAATTGCAACGAAGGTCACTTACAGGTCAAGTGACTGGGTCCGAAAAAAATGGGCACATTGGATCAATTGCTCAAACTCCGAGGATATGTGGCTATGATAAGAGAAGATGGAGTTATGGAGATCAAACAAGAGGACACGGGCCACACCGACAAATGACTCTCTATACTTTCAAATTTCCTTAGTTTCAATAACTTCACTGTAATACCATAATTTTTCGATAAATAAAATTAGGATTATTGGATATTTATTTCTTTAAATAAATATTTTTTTATTATACTTATTACTTTAATGTATTATTGCATGTTGTTTGGCCATACATATATAGATATAGGTGTATCTAGTCACATTTTAGTTTAACATACCTAATACTAGTAGATGTTACCCACACAACCCCATCCAATTATTAGCACCAACTTGTACTTTGACCCACCCTCATTACACCTCGATAGTGTAGGATAGGATATAATCCCTCCATTTAGTAGAGAGATTGAGAGAGATTTGGACACACACACACACAAAGAGAGAGAGAGAGAGAGAGAGAGAGAGAGAGAGAGAGAGAGAGACATGCATTTATTGCCTACTTGGCCACCAAGTTTTATACATGCATGTGTATGTATACAATGCTAGCCAATAATTCCCCTTGAAATGAGGGAGGCCATGCAAAACTCATCCATAAAACACCCCACTAGATTTTTGGTAGGGTTTTTCTTCCATAATAATTTTGTTTTTAGCCTAAAGCCTATTACTTTACCATGAAGGCCTACCCATTTTAGGATAAAAATCCCTTTTACTTTGTCTCCAAGTTTTCCATTATTGAAGGAGAGAGATTTTGGGAGAGATATAGAGAGAGGGGGCCCGGTAGAGAGAGGGAGAGAGAGTCACCTTGGCCTATAAATAGTGACCTTCATTTGGTAGAAATCTCACACCTTCCTCCCCCACCTTTGTAGTTTTTCTTGTAGTAGTATCCTAATTGTGTTCTAATTGGAAGAAATGCTTCTAATTAGCCTTCTAGTTCTTGGTGTTCTTCCACACTCAAAGCAAACCCATCCTTCTCCACTTTTCAATCCAAAATTAGTAGAACTAGTCATAGTAATTTTGTTTCTGGGAAAAGAATATTCTTTTCCTTTCGAAACAAATAGCCGTTACGCTGCCCGAGGAAATTCCACATAGCTTTTCGTCTTCCGATTAATAACCGGAATTGAGGTAGTTAATTGTTACTTTATTATTAGACACATAGTAATTTTAATTGCAATGTCATAATGCTTGAATTTCCACTTAAAGTACTAGTTGTTTAGTAAAAACTAAATTATGGGAAACTATTCGATCATTACTAAAAATACTTTTTCGATCATACGTAGTCGTTATAATGACCATGTACTATTTGACTGATAAATTTTACGCTGTTATAATGCCCGATTAATTTTTGGAAAAACGTGTAGTCGATTAGTTGTTTTATAAACTACATTGCTTACAGATTATCCCGAGACACGAGATTTCTTAAATGTGACTATGAGGTTTTTTAGTACAGTTTTCTACTAACTCTAGACTGGTTTTCAAAAAAAATCGCGTATGAGATATTATATTTTTATGTGGCACGCTTTACGAGGAAAGTTGTATTTATCTGAAACACGTTTTTATGAGAAAAGTTGCATTGATTTGAAATGCATGTATTTGGAAAAGTTGCTGATAAGCCCCAAATGCTGTATATATTCGGCCTTATCTCGCTCGTTAAGATCACACACACGTGCATTTTGTGCCTTTAAATGATTGATTTTGCGTGAGTTGTGTTTGTGATGAGTTTCAGAAAATCGGAGCTAAAAAGGCATGTCCAAAGCTCCAAATAATCCTCGGTTGTATCCGGATGTACCCAAGGTCCCGCAATGCCGTGGAGGACTGTAACGCCCCTGCTTTTGGGAACGTTATATTTATTATAGAAATAATAAATAAGTTTTACAACAAGTTTCCACCTTGGAAATTACATAATTTTCCCTGCTATTACATTTATTCAAAACAGATCCAACTAGGGTTTCTCTACTTCTTTGCACTGCCGTAAGCCCCGGCAGTGTCCTGTCCAGCTCCATAAGTTCCCAAGCTATAGTACTCCTTCTGTTCATCTCTATAGTCTGACATAATACGTCCGAGTCGCCAAGCAACATCATGGTATTATGCCAGGGTACACAAGTGTAACACCTGTGAGCGAAAACGCCCAGCAATAACTCTACCCAAATCCCAA
>JAXBDA010002936.1:0-38356 GCA_036023075.1 Gaultheria prostrata | reverse complement strand
CGTCTCTTCCTCTCTTTCTCTCCTCCTCTCTCTCTCTCTTTCTCTCTCTCTCTCTCTCTCTCTCTCTCTCTCTGTATGTGTGCATGGGACTGTCCAACCTCCACTCAGCTACCACCACCTTTCATCTTCAAACATAAATTCCAAAAACATTCCTTAATTTATACACTCCTAATTCCTATCTAGTACTGAGATCATCATGGGGGAAGAAGATCAAGTACTCCCTAATTACCTCTTCACACCACCACCACCACTTCTTCCATCCACCTCATTGCACCACCTTCCACCACTACTTCATCATCAGCCCATAAATAATATTCAGCCAAACCCTAATCAAATTGGTATGGACAATAATATTGACTGGGTTAGCCTCCTGGGTGGATCCACTTCCATCAGTTCAAATGGTGATCATCATCAAATGCCACAGAATATGATGAATGAAGGAGAGAGTTTCGGAAAACCGAAAGGGAAAGGGAGTGCTAGTAGGGCAAAGAAAGTGGTTCCGCCTCGGGTTGCGTTTCATACTAGGAGTACTGAGGATGTTCTTGATGATGGATACCGGTGGCGGAAGTATGGGCAGAAAGCTGTCAAGAACAGCAATCACCCCAGGTACATATATACACCATATATTTGAAGTTTGAACCCCAATATGTATTGTATACAATATGCGTGGTAGTATAGCTTTCTTTGGTTCATTGGTATGTACGTAATTAAGGAGAAAGGAAAACACGGGGAAAGAGAAAGGAAAAGTATGTCTGATAGTCTAATCATTCAAAGCTCCTCTAGCACAGCCACGTGGTTTTCGGGGTCAATTAGCACTACACATTCTTGAGATAGAGAAATAAGATAGAAGTAATTTCATTTTCCTTTGATAAATCCACACTCGAACATAGGGTGAACCGTGAACATAAACTGTATATTGATGGCATATACTTGGGGGTTTTTTTTTTTTTTGGTCCAAAGGATAGGATATATGTTAGTGTGTTAGTATTAGCGCCCCCTCCGGGGAGATTTCGGAGTCGCCACCCTAGGAACCGAACTTGAATGGCATCCGTACCTTATTTGGAAAAGGTTTTTATTACCGGTCCGTCATAACCATAATATCTTAGTTTCGGGAACCACGTTACGAGAAGGGAGGGAAGGGTGGTCAGTCTCTACTTAGTGTTCGTTGGATTTCGAAAACATTTTATTTCCTAACTTTATTCACATAAGGGGAGGGGAAATAATAAAAAGGGTGGTCTAAAACGGTAAACATGTTGAGTGTAGGCATGTGCTGTATGGTTTTGTAATGAAATGACATGAAACAATTAAATACACAACAAAACATGAACTGTTTACCGCAACTAGATTTGAGCGCTCAATAGTGGACCTGACCTGAGCACTCAAGAATTGGTATTGAGCGCTCAAGTTCTCCATCCCAGGAGCTCCTAATCTGGCCTCCGGAAAAGGACCAGGGCACACCCAGAAACATTTACTAAAACAGTTGACAAAACAACACAAGGCACTAGAAGCAGTCTTGAGCGCCTACTGCCGCCTAGCTCCATTCTTGGGCGCTCAAGAATTGGTCCCGAGCGCCCAAGTCTAGGCTCATGATCACAACAGTTTTGAGCAAACTGATTTTGAGTACTAAAAGACTAGAACACACCTATAAACTATGATTGTTTTTAAAACATGAACTCAAGGCATTTAAACTATTTTCAGAAACTAAACTGAATATTCTTATATATGTTATTTAAAATAAGCAATAGGTAAGAAAAAAAAATGAATGTTAGACACCCTAGACCGTTCTGGTTGGGAAGACCAGAAAGTCCAAAGATATCCACCTGAGCGCTTAGAAACCCCTCTTGGTCGCTCAGAAACTAGTCCTGAGCGCTCATGAGATTTTCTGGGCTTAAAGGTTTTGAACCTCTTATTTTCTAGGCTTAAGTGTACTGCAAAGCAATGGTACGAACGGCAAAGATGGATCATCACCGTCAAGGGTTGCTGAGCATTTTGGGATTCTCTGTCACCAACAAGCTGGGCAGGATAGCCAAAACACGCCAACGCGGCTAACCAACATCGATGCACGTGCAATGCAAAAATTAGGAAATAAAATATTTTGAAATCCCACAAACACTAAGTAGAGACCGACCCTTGTATTGGGCGAGAAGCCTCCTGTCTGTAGGAATCAAACCCTAAACCTCACGTTCCAAAGGAGCGCTACACAACCATTAGGCCAAACTCAAAATTTATACTTGGTTAATAATGTTCAAAGTATGAAAAAAAATAATAATAATAATAATGTTCAAAGTATGAAAGATAAAACAAACTTCATGTTTATAGGGTTCTATTTTCTCTGTGATTTACGCTCTCTTTGGAAGCTCAGAATCATATATTGGGAATAAAACTGTGAATCCTTGAAAGGCCCCCACTCTTACAAGTCAAGAACAGTAACATGTTTGGGAGGCAAAAAATAAGTTATCCTTCAAAGGTGACAAAAATTATTGTAAATCGCAGCAACGTTTCTTTCTCAGAATTTATGTTTGGTACCAAAACATAAATTTCCTGATCCTTAACATTGTTTTCTTTTCCATGTAATTGCCAAACAAAAAAAAAGGAGCTATTATCGGTGCACGCATCATACATGCAATGTGAAGAAACAGATACAACGGCTGTCGAAAGATACAAGCATTGTTGTGACAACGTACGAGGGGATTCACAATCATCCATGCGAGAAACTTATGGAGACCTTGGGTCCTCTTCTAAAGCAAATTCAGTTTCTCACTAGATTCTAAAACAGAGGAATTGTACATGTGTTGAGATCGAAATCGAACACGGTCGCAGCAACGTACTCCCTGTTTGTTCTCTCTCTAAAATTGTACAGAAAAGCAAGAAAAGAAAATAAAGAGAAAAGGAAGGATTCGGAAACTTGTATGTATCGCTGTGTGTGAACAAGAAACCTCTTGCTTTCGAACCCTCTCAATAACAGAGCATAATTTGTAAACTGTGGTTCAAGTTTGATCTTGTCTTTTTTCTTCATAACTACAACTGCTCTTGGCTCTGTATGGTACGTTCTCTTACATGGGCACCAAGGAAATAACCCGGTGCGTTCGTATGCACGGTAAAGAACTATAGGAGAGAGAGAGAGAGAGAGAGAGAGAGCAAGGGAAAAAATTTGGTGCCGGGTGGGCACAAGATGGCAAGGCCACAGGGTACCCGTCGGCTCATCCTGGTCGTCCATCCGTGTTTTGGATGGCCCATATCTGTTGAAGTTGTTCAATGGGCCAATGGCTTTTTTGTAATTTTGAGGGGTAAATTTACCCCAACAGATTTGGGCCGTCCAAAACGCCCGGATTAGTCGATGGGCACCAGGTGGCACATGACCTTGCCACCTGGTGCCCACCCGGCACTGAAATATTTCTCGAGAACACGACTTTGCTTATACAGAAAGCCAGGTGATGAAGTAGAGAGATCAGCAAAATAACAGAACCATAAAAGACAACTTTAGAACTTCACCAAAGGGTAGTTAGTACAAGTTCCTTTAATTGACTTATATTCAACAAAGCCTGAATACATTTCATGGATACAGAAGAGTCGAAACTGCCACTAATATTTACAGAAGTTAGAAGAAATGGTTAAGCTCAGTTTTCTAGGATGGATTTCCCAAAAATGGAATGCATCAATAAGCAGTCACTATAATTAGCGAGCATGAATCAAATAAAAAATCACATCGCAGCTTAAGTTTGCTCTCAGTGGCAGCAAATAGTGATCGACGAATTTTGAGCTGCCATCGCTGTACTTGCACACCATCCATCACCTCGAGAACGAAATGAAAATTGCAGACCATAAGAGAGACCTGAACGACAATACTCTCTCACAACTGAAATTTGCCTAATTCATGGCCGTGTCTAAATAGGAGTACTTTTCTCTCGCCAACCCATTCCAGTCGATAAGAGAGATCAAGATTATGAATCAAAAGTTTCAACCTGTCCACATCACTCAAACCACCACCGGCATTCTCCTACAATCAAAGGATCAAAGGCTTTTATTAAGATAAAAGGAGAAAGAAAAGGTTGCATTATAGGAGTACTATCTGAGAACAAAGATGGATGCTTTTCTAGAGCCATTCAAACTAGCCTGAGCATAGCAGGTCGATATTCAGCATACCAATCAGAGCTGCCACCTGTAACCATAGTGCTTCAAGAGTGTTGAGATGCATTTACACGACTCTCCAAGTTATCGAATTATTCCAAATGAATGACGGAAAAGGCAAAGAATGTAGCCCTACACTTTTGGTGAATACTGGGTGTGAATGAACAAGGAACCAATCATACTAACCCAAAAGGGTTTGCCAACCTCAGTTTAACAGAGCTCGCCTCGGCAGTAACATTACCTCATTTTTGCGCATACCTCAGCTTTTGGTGTTCCGTTCCTTGAAACTCATCACTTTCCACAAACAATTTATGCATGTAGATACATATAAGATATGTGAATGCCTGATTTCTCAACTCACTATCAGCAGTCACTATACGGATATTGTTTCCTGCTCGAAAGTAGGAATTAAATTCATGTTTAATGAACTATTCTCGTCCAGAGAAGGTTATACCAGGAGAGAGATTTTATTCTCTTTATCCTTTGAGTAAGAGTTAAACTTGAGCTTTATCCATCAGCTAATTCACATCCCTGTTCGTATGGCCTATGAAAACGGTTCTGGTAATATACAATATGCCGTGATGTAGTAATTTGTTAGAACTAGAAACTTGTTCTCACAACTTGTTGCAACACAGCAAATAAAGCAGCATGCAATTTTACCCAACAAAGAAGCTTTGGAAAAAACAGAAAGAAAAGGATACGAAGAAAATAAAAGTACAAACCATGCCTACAGAAAGGATGTGACAGTAAATGAGGATCCCTGAAGAAATACCAAAACAAAGAGGAAACTCACCCTTGCATTGGCATGTCTATCATCGCCCATTATGCTCCCCATTATGCTAGACCTGGTGGAGTTAGGCGAGAATCCTTCCCAAGGGGGAACAAAAATCAGTTTAGTGCATTGGACAGGAATAAGGTTTCGGCTGAGCTTCTCCCACCATCCAGATCCCAGTGACCACCATCTGATCATCAACCCATGCTCAGAAAAAGCAAGTAACCCCTACAATTTGAAAGTCATGTCTCAGAAACTAGATAGAAAATAGCATATCGAATAATGGTACCCCATTACTTAAAAAGACATCTATGCATTTTTCTACCTGTGAAGAGAAATGGTATATAGGAATGAAGTAACCATTTTGCATACGAACGCAATATTTCAGTAATTAAATAGATCAATTTAAATTTGGCACCAAAATTACTCGACCTGATCTGGAGCTAGAAACCAGTCTATATTTCAATAATTAAATAGATCAATTTAAATTTGCAGCATTAAATCTACAAGATTTAAAAGGAATGTTTTCTTGAGTCCGATAAATATACCAAAAAAATAAATATCGATTTGAAAGCAGGTCAACCAGATTAAGAATCGAAAGCCAAAGCCCATCACATCTATAATAGGTACATAGCCCAGTGCAGTTATATGCCAAGTGAATGCATGTTCAAATCAAATTTGATTTGAATAAAAAGAAGCATAGTGATGGCATCACAAACCAATAGCATAATCATAATTATTGAGAGTCAATGAATTGATCAAATGTACCTCTCCATCTGGTGAAAAGCTTAAAGCTGAAATTGAAGTGATTACAACCACTTCTGAAGCTCCTCCAAGCAGACTTGGGAGCCCTGGAGGTCCATTTGCATCCAAAACCTTAACTTTTGCCACGCTACATGGGAAAACGAAGACATGTAGAGAGCATAAGCAATTATAACCTCTTCATTAACCTTACCAAAAGATGCATGAATTTGATGGCCACTAAGATGCAATATTGCAATTATATAATCTAAAGCTTTTTTCACATAACATCATTTAGGCAGTCTGTAAGATTTTCTAATGGGACCAATAAGATTTTTGACTTCAGGAAACTTTGTTGATGCCATCCATGTCAACTGTCTTGTCAAACAAAAACTGGAAACTTAGAACAACAAAGAAGCAATATAAGGAGAGTCTATGTACATGGTGGTGAACTAGTCCTGATCTTACTGGTAGTAGGACAGGCCCCAAAACTTAAGTTGTTAAGAAATGGGCGCAATAAACAAATCTCAAGCTATTCAACATGCCCACCCATTAAAAGAAATATCACTGCATTGTTAGGGACTAGAGATTTGAAATTTTAAGATTGCATGGGTGCATGCCTTCTCACTGTAGACATAGGGGATGAAACACAAAGAATTTCAGATGAAATAGCTATAACCGGATTTACTTCTCTATATGGTGTATTATGTTTCCATGTTCTGATAACAACGAGCCCTGAATTTCTTATCAAGCAGCACCCAAAATCCAAAACCGATGGTTTAGAAAATGACAAAGTAGATGTTTCACTTGGAAACCAATCCAACCCCAAGTTCACCAGTTCACCTCACGAGTTATTAAAACCACATTTTATCATTTGTTACCTTTGCATGTCATAAACCCGGATGCTAGCATTATTGGTCTCCCCAATGGCATCACCGACAGCCAATCTTGTTGATGTGTCATTCAGGGCTACCATAGGGAATACACGTACAACTTCCTTAAGTGCTGCTATTGAACTTTGGAGGCAAGTTTTGCGCATGACAGAGTTGCTAGGATCCATGGTTTGTAAAATGAAATCAACCACCTGCAAATCTGTCCAAACGTTAGAGATATGACCACAGCAAAAACTTTGATTCTTGGCAACAGAAAACAAAAATTGAAAGAATAAGCAACAAGATAGAAGCTACTATTTACAGCACTCACAAGGAGGTGCCAATTCCCACCATTCCATGATTGTTTCTGATAAAATCATTAAATTCTGATACCATTGTTCAAAAGATAATGACTTGGCAATATGGCATAGACAGCCTACATGCAAGCTAAAACTCTGTTTCTCCCAAATGAATACAAGAGTATCCCCATCTGAAAAACTGAGATTTACAAACCTTATCAAGATATTGAGCTAATTTTCTGGGAGATCCGCGCATGATCCTCATAAGAGTCATTAGAGAAACCACATGAACAGGAGAATCAGATGCAGTAGACCATATCTGGCTCTCTATCACATTCAGAAAGCCCAGTATATCAGCCATTGCTAGACTTGGAAGAAGAATCTCAACCAAGGTTTCCCGAATATTCAGAGGTATAGCTGGATTTTGAGATGACGAATCGGCAGGTGAGCCACTAACAAACTCTATTTGGAAAAATATATCCCCAATCAGACGAGGTATTTCAGAAGCAATGCACGCCTTCCATGTACTCTCCATACCCTCTGCCAGAAGCTCCGCGGCAGTGGAACTATATTTATCGTTCAAGGCCATAACCAACTTCATTAATGGATGAACAACCAGCATGGCAAGACTTGGTTTGACAAGGCTAGGGTACCAAATGGCCAATGCTGCAGCAACAATGATATGTGATGTCATCGCATCTTGACTTGTTCCCCCAACACAAGAAATCCAATCCTGCACTTCAAATGATTCTAGCCATGCAAGTATTTCAGAATCCTCCGCTTGAGAAAGCCCTTGGGTTTCCAGCAAGTTGTCAGATTTCAACCTATTTCCGGATGAGGTGTTTGAGTTCGGAATTTCATGTTTATTTACAACAGTTCCATCACTAAGAAAATTTTGATGGCTACTTGATTTCGGACAGCGTAGGGGAAGTGGAATTGCTCGTGAAGCAGCACAATGGAATAAAGAGCGTGCAGCCATTCTTACGTGCTCACTTTTGTCTTGCCAAAAACTCACCAATAACTGTAAAACAGAGATAAGACAGTCAGGCACATCAAATTCACAAAATCAGATGAGTAGACATACAACAAAACCATCGGACTTGAGAGGTACCTCGCGTCAAATCCAAACAGGAGTGGGGTACCACATCATAATGGGACAAGGATGAGCATTTTAACTTACCCAAAAGTTAAACCACAAATAACCAAGTCAAAGGAAATCTGGTAAATAAATCCTTTTTCGTTATTCTGCTCTACAAATGATATGTACTCTTAAATATTCCTTTTTTTTATGTCACAACATCCAAACCAATTGAGGTCTTCCCTCCCCCTAGCTTCCTTTAATATAGATCCTACTATTCTCCCTTACTGTTACATCTACCGGTCTACGTTGTACATCAACAATAGTTTGTTATCTCCAGATTATCATCTATTGCTGTTTGTATAATAACGCTAATATCTAGGATAGATAGAAAACGAGAATTCTCCTCCCCTCATTCTATAGATAATACAAATACAATGAAGGGTGACCCCAAGTAAACCACAGACACCAATTCAATCTGAGTCATGATTTTTCTTCAATTCTGCTAGTGCAACAGAGAGAATGGAAAAGAAATCTGAGCAAAAACGGATATCCCCAACTTCCTAATTGTCGAGATAATATTGGAGGAAACCATAGGCCACAACCATTAGAAGTTACCTGAAGCAAGGGTGGCCTTACATCTGGGATTTTCTCCAAAAAATTCCGGGTATAAAATGCTGCCAAAGCACTGCACAGAAGACATGTTATGTAAAGATCCTAGAAAATGCATTCATGAAGTTGTCCATATAACATGTCCCAACAAGTTTTCACACAGATACATTTTGTAATGAAAACATAGTAGATATATCACCAGAAAAGGGAAAAGAAAAGAAAACGGGGATGCTAAACAAACAATTAGTTACATTGCCATAGGAAGGCACTCGGGCTTGACAATGAGACAAACTATACAATAATTTCACAATAATAGATTAATGTCACAAGAAAGTTTCCATAACAGAGTCAGTTGGATGAGATTATATCAATCTTCCCATTAACATATGATGGTAAAAATACTTTGAAATACCTAAATTAATGGATGGTATGAAAACTTCCATATTCTTGCATGTGTGCGGTAGGAAGGTGGTCATATCTTGCGCGAATATATGCTATGGAATGGATATCAATATATATTTGTTATCAACACCAAACAATCTGATTGAAGTCCTGATAATGGAATGTGCCAAGGAATGGTGAATCTGAAAAAAACATAGAGCCACAGCACCTCAGGATGACTGGATGAGTCTTTGAGATACTGATGAGGTATTAGTGGTGTTTATCTATTTCTACATAGTTCATATAATAGAAGGTATAATAACTTTCCTAGACAAAATTTATACTACACTTCAAAAAAATCATAAATCGCATCTAGGAGCTAAACATTCAACTTCATATATCTGAGGGAAAGGTTTTGTTCAGTTGAAGTGTGATACCAACCTGCTGGAAGCTGAACAGGAATGAGACCAACTAATCATACGCTGGGCAAGGGAAACCATGGTTAGTGAGCGCATTGCAGAAAACTCTGATGATGATTTCCAAAGCTGCAATGTAACCTTTAAACGTATCAGGGAATAGAACAAAATTCAAGACAACATCTTTCAACAGGCATTTAACTTAACCAGTGCACCTCAAGAGTAGCCCTTGAACCTGGAAAAGTCAACGTCAAAGATCCTCTGTCTCCTTGCAGCCCCGAAGCTAGGAGGAAATTTGCTGGTCTCTTTAGCTTCATTTCAGCCATGAGTAACTTATCAAGCTCAACATCCACCTCCCATAAGTGCAAAAAGGACAAGCTAAATTGCAACAAGCAAAATTCAAGTGACCGAACCCAGTCATCATCCACTGCAGTATCAGTTGAGTTCCCCTGTAAATCAGAGTCATCGCGTTTGGTGACAATATTCTTAGTCACTTCAGCTGCCTGTTCACTCATATGCGTAATCCCTCCATTCTCACCACTATCTTTCAAGATCTCATGCCTCTGACATAGTGACATTAATAAGGCAAGGTCAAAACTCAGACCAGCAATTCCAGGGAATGGGCAAGAGCCATTGATGGGATGCTTGTTGCTTTGAAGAATTGCCACAGGCACTGGAAATAGCTTGGAAGAATTCCCTTTTCTAGAATGGCTTAAGGAGGCATTGGGCTGAGTCGTATTTTGTATACTGGGAAACGTATTTGATGAAGAAGCTCCCCTGCCTAACCTTTTGGAAGGAGATTGTGAGATGTTACCATCTTCAACTAAGGGGAGAAGTAATGAGGAAGCCGAAGTATTTCCACGTAAAACACCACCAGATGTGGGATTGGTGTTGATCCCTTCAGAGAAATGATCAAACATTGAACGAGAAGCTGTACCACGGAGGACTCGCTCACGGGCACCTGTCTTTACGTCCCAAATATATAAAACATCAAGTGCATCAGAAGCTCCTGAATGGTTCTGACAAAGACATGCCAGGTAACCTCGTCTACCATCCCATATCACTTTTGCTGGACGGTATGGGTGTCCAGGAAACATTCTCTCCACACGCAAAGTCTCAAGAGAAACAAGAGCGACACAGGAATCCTCCCCCACAGAAAGAAAGCAATCATTCCACGGACGATCAGTTTGAGGTGGGGGAAGAATTATTTGGCATACTGGAGCTACATGATGGTGCATCAATGTGATGAGCTTCCCAGAATCAAGATCCCATAGACGTATCGTACAGTCCATGCTCCCGGACACCAAAACACAATTGAAACTCCACCCCTTGGCCCTTCCAACCATCCTATGTGCAGCCAAACATAAAACAGCACCTGTGTGACCTAAAAAAGATTGTTTGGATACATTTGAATCGGTTTCATGACCATGACTACTATCGTAAGATTCAAACCCCTCAACAAATATATTAAAACGTACAACTTCTATTTCACCGCTGTGAAATCCATACACAACAGCATAAGGAGTGTAGTAGGACTCAGAAATGACCATTGAAGAAGATATAACACGATCCTTTTTGCAAAACCAGTACTTTTCATCAGTTGCACATATGCTACCTACCTTGTCCCTGCCTGTCAGTTCAATGCCATTATCATGGAGGCCTGCAGTTTCATCAGGAGCAGTTGAGCTCGCAATCCAGTCATCAAAAAATCTACCTTCACCAAGCTTTTGGCACTCTTGGCGCAAGTTTGAAATATTATCACATCGCTGAGGCAGTAACCATGTTGTGACATGGGGTTTCCAGAGCAGAGGTTCTTCAACGTGAAAGCAAATTGATTCAATACGAATAAGATAAGAACTCAATTGGATAAAACAAACTGATAATTTCTCGTTGACAGGATGAGTAACAGCAGGTAATACGGATAGAAGCTCAAAACTGAACATGCCCTCTGAATAAGTTATTCTATACACAATTGCAAACCCTCTATTATTCCAAACAGAAAAGTTTTCCTCAATCCTATCATGGGTTCCCACTATTTTCCTAGCATCATTACTCGAAAGAAACATACCCCCTATAACATGTAATTGAGCAGAGCCCTCTTCAAAGCAAAGTAGATTATTAACAAAAGAAATCTGTCCGATTGTCCTGCCACTCACCGCTAACCTAAATATGCAGTAGGTTCTATATATATGAGCAAAAACCTGCCCGCCAGTATCAAATGCTAAAACCTGTAACTCCTCACTTGAATCCTCAGCCCAATCACTCATTTCGCAATTATAGGAGTTTTTATGCAAGGCTGTCCCCTTTTCTGAATCTGGATTGGGTTCCTTCAGTATTGAAACACGTTGTAGCTTACCATCTGAATCACCAAGGAGGACTGACTGCTTTTCTGTACCCTCAACTGGTGGAACTATGGCCATGAATCTCAGTGGCCCAATTTGCAAATTTCCATGAAATATGGTTTGGACAACTGTAAGAGTATACGAATCAACTATTGCAACTGTACACTTCGAAGGTTTTCGGTTTCGGGGGTCTCTATCTACTGCAGCCTCACCCCCTTCAGAGGATTCAAGTGACTGGTGGTCAAACAAATGAACGGAATCAACAAAACAAGCAGCTACACAAACATATCTTGGGTTTTTCGGCAATGCTCGTACCACAGATGGACTGCCAACCCAGGGCGGCATTTTCCTTCTGCGCCTACAATGTCCACTGTCTCTGCTCCAAACACATAATACCCCATCAGTACACGCACTGATTAACGCACCAGAATCAGACGAATCAGAACTCAATGGGACATCACTCAGATAGTCTATCTGTCCATCTCCTGAATTTACTGTTGGAAAACAAATCCCGAGATCAGCTATGGGGGCAGCATGGCCACATAACATAGCAACTGGTTCAATTTCCTGTCACATAATGAACATAGTCAGTCTGAATTGTGATCAATTTCCTGTCACATAATGAACATAGTCAGTCTGAATTGTGATCCATCTCAAATGAGATCTGGCTGTTCACACTATCTTAGTATTTTCCTATTGGTTGCTCTAGTTAAAAATAAACTAAGAGAAATGCTACGGAAACAGATGTGTTTAGCCCCACACGATGCACATGAGATTCTCACGCATCGGACAGTTGCGGACTCATCTATATCAAAATCTGTGTCCAGACATCAGTGTTGAAAGCATTTTCTGTAAACTAAAGCGACTTAATTTTGCAGACCTCGTTACTAGAATGTATAGGATTCCCCCAATTTGGTAAGGAACTATATGGGATGATACCTTTACCCATTATCTCGTCAAACAAACAGAATTCACAAATGACCAGACAAAAATATATAATGTGATAAACTAACACACAAATAACTCCTGGTTTTTCCTTTTCCACCCATTTCCCCACAAATAAAATTCAAGAAAGGACCCTCAATTGGCTACATATGCACATGTACACATAGGGATGTATACATATGAATTTATGTATGCGTCCAACTGCTTGACAAACAATCCGTATTGGTGCGAGTAATTTGGTGAATGGTGATCAACAACGAGGAAGAGAATGCTTTCTCATGTTCAGAATACAAATTAGGAGAGAGAGAAAACTTTGTATATTACTTGAACTTTCTCACCATAAATAGGGAGAAACAAATGTGATCGTAGTGTATGTACAGAAATACTGAGAATTTCAACTAAAATACAATAACAAAAATGAAAAGTCACTCACGTCTGCATCTCTCATGCCTTACTTTCTCACTCATAAGGACGGACCAATGGGCAAATGAGTCCGGGTACCACCCTACCCAAGGTTCAAAATGTCTTTAGAATCATAGTAGTTTTTTCTTAAAAACATTATAATTATATGAGTATGCACGTTTTTAAAGAAAATCTAACACCCTCCCATCTAAAAAAATTTCTCAAAGCGTCCTTTATGATTGTATGCATCTACAAAAAATTACGACACTAGGTGTAAATTTTTATCTTTTGCAATAGGTATGGCGGTATAGAGTTGTATGCATGTACAATTATACATTGTCTGTATCATTGTAATTGTACATGTGTAGATCATTGTAATTGGTACCTGCTTTTCTGATATGTACCTTCATATATAGTAATAAAAAAATACATTCGTCCACCCAATGTTTAAATCCTGTCTACATCCTTGCTCATTCATCTAAACATAAAGATTAGAAAACCCAATCTAATCCATTATTTTCCGAAGAATCAGGTTTCTCTGCATTCGTACTACTCCCCTCCTTGAGTTGCTGATGTTTCATTTGGTGTTGCTATTGGTAGTCTCTTCTCCCTCCTGTAGTTGGAATTCAGCTCTGTTTTAATCTCTTCGCCTGTAGTATGCCTAGTCAAACTACTTTATTTGTGGATAATCTGCCTTTCGATGTGGGTGCAATATGGTTCAAGAAGTTTTTCAGCAGATTTGGGGTTGTTCTTGACTCTTTCCTTCCCTCCAAGAGAAGCAAACGTACAGGTCACAGGTTTGGCTTTGTTAGGTATGCTAACCGAGACGCGGCTGTTTCTGCGATTGCCGAGACTAATGGCCTTTGGATTGATAACAATAGTCTTATTACCAAAATTTGTGAGGTTCTCGAAAGAGGAAGGATCCTCGCACCATAGTCGTGTTAAGACTGGTCTCATATCTGGTGGTAACTTGCAGCAGGCAGGTTTTTCTTGTGGGGGAGGTAACTCGCTTAATAAGACCCATCTAGAGCCTAACCCACAGACGCGGGGACCTTCGGGGGTAGGTTTATCCTACGCTCAAGTCACCAAAGGGGTATATGCTTCGAAATGTATTCAGTGTCACTCTATTGGACATGGATGGCTTTACAGAAGCGCCATAGCGAAGATCAGAAAGCTTCTATCTACGAAAGAGTTGGAAAGTGTTTGCAGAAAGTTTCTAACGTCCAAATTAAGGCTATTGGCCGTAGGTATGTGATCATTACTTTTGCCAACGTAGATACCAGAGATAAGATTATAGCAGAAAAATGGGTGATGAATTGATTCGAAGATATTAAACCCTGGAACGGCGAGCAAGCCAAAGAGGAGAGATTTGTTTGGGTCTCTTGTTTTGGGATGCCCCTAAGTGCTTGGTCCCCGCAAACTTTCAAGGAAATTGGGAGTATCTGGGGTGACTTTCTTGAAGCGGACGAGAATACCTTGGGACAAGGTTCTTACGAAAAGGGAAGATTCTTGATTGCTACTGACCAAACTCGAAGAATAGAAGGGACCGTTGATCTAGATGTAGACGGGATGAGATACCTTGTCAGAATAGAAGAAGAAGGAACTTTCAGAAAGGTGGAATCTAGCAGCCTTTTTACGGAGAATGCTAAAGTGTGTGGGATAGACTCGGTGAAAGTGAATGAGGACCGGCTTTCACAGGCGCCTATGACTGCTGCCATGACCAATTTTGCTGCTCCTCTTCCTCATCTCTGTGATAAAGCTTTGATTCTCCAGCCTACGACTCAGTGTAGTGAAGGAAAGGGTGTCGATAGTCAAGAAGTAGAGGAGACTATTGTTGGCGAGTCTTTGGAAGATGGAGAGGTGGAAGTTCTACCTCCAGATAGGAGGCATTGGGGGAGGATGTCAACATCTTTAATGGGGTTGCGGAGGTCAACGAAGCGGGTCCGGACAAGAGTAAGGGTCTGACTAATGATAGTATTAGAGATTTCTCGAGTTCCACTCATTGGCTAGATTCGATAGTGGAAGATTCGGAAGGCTTACTAGGGACAGGAGAGCAGATTCAAGCCATCATATCAGGTGAGCATTCGAGCCAACAAAAGGAACTTGTTAGCAATATTTTACTTCCAGATGATCCATGGGATAAAGCAGAAGTTGAAGTTGATGATTTGGTGCTTGAAAAGGAGACTGTTGTCAAGATTTTTGATAATCCTTTGAGGAAGGATTATGTCTTGGATCTTGAAAAATCGGACTTGGGATCAAAAAATGGATCTCAAGAGGGATCAAGCAATGATGAGGTGGATAAGGAGGATTCAATGTTATGAACAATGCTGAAGATCCTATTGATAAGAAGGTTGCAGGGGGTTCCGATTATGATGACTGGGATCTTGTCTCGAACGAATCTCTTATTAAGTATGTGGAGTACAAACGCCTTAAGAAGACTCATTCGACCAAGAAAGATAACCAGAGGAAAACTTCATGGAGCAAAAATCCATTGAAAGCAGCGATGTTCTCTAGGACGGTTAGCCGGGATAGTATAAGGAAAGTTTCAAGGATGGGTTCGAAGAAAGGAAGTTTCAATGGAAGTCTCGTTGGTCCCACTCAGTCAACCCATGAGGAGGTTAGTAGCGTCTGACGTAAGAGGAATTCGAATTTGATCAAGGAAGCCCAGGAGAACATGAAGATGGGTGTCCGCTATGGTGTAAAATATCATGGAAGGGAAAGCTATAATATTATGAAGATCTTAGAGTTGAAGGGTATCAAAATTTCGGAATAGGAAATTAAAGCTCTTGACATTTTGGAGGGTGAAGCCTCCATTTCAGTGGAGTTCTGATTTGCCGCTTGGTTGTTGTAAGGAGCTCTCTAGCGCTGATCTCGTTTCTCGTTAGTTGGTAGTTTCGTCGTGTGGGGTTTTTGCTTTTCAGGGTTTTTTTGTTGCTTCTGGCTTAGCTTGCTCTGGGTTGGTTTGGGGGAGGTTATCTTAGGTTGTTTCGTTGGCTTGATGTTAGATTGGCGGGGTCTCAGGTGTGTTTTCCCTGGTTTTTTGGTTCAGGTTTCTGGTTGGTATCTTGCCACCCTTCTTGTTTTTGTTTTTTTTTTTTCCCCGTAGGGCTCTTGGCATTTTCAGTCTCGAGTCCTTTCAATCTTTGTAATTTGTTTTCAAAGATTAATAAATTCTTTGCTTAGCAAAAAAAAAAAAAGAGCAGTCTGTGCACTAAATCAGCCGTCAGAAAGTATTTTTAACTGTTTAGATTTGACAAAAGCATCTTCCTAGATTCTTCTTGAGAAAAAAATATGTTTTTAGAGTCTGAACCATTGAAGAATCGAGATGCATTCTGGATGAACAATCGAGATGCAACTGCAGTGTAAAGTCTGCAGTCCAGTCACAGAAAATCCGGTCCCTTTCTGAAACACAATTCTTTTTAATGATAATTCAGGTCCAAGCCAACTTAGGTGTAACTCGACAATCTCAACTAATCATGGGGATCCTAGGGACAAAATCCACAGTCCACTAGAAACAAATGTGGACCAAATTTACAGAAATTCAAACAAATGTGGTCGAGTGCGAATCAGTTAACGAGAAACGACTTGAGGCAAGTAAAATTACCTGGTCGCCGTCGGTTGAAGAGATGTTCCACCAGACGATGGAACCATCGGATCCGCCGGTGTAAAGAGTGGGAGGCCGGGTGAGCGCCGCCGCGGCGGTGACTCTGTGGGGCGGCGGAGACGAGGACCACACGCAGGCGACGGATCGGCACTTCATTTCCGGTCAGGGGGAGAGAATTAGATTGGACGCTGAAAAGTGACGCAGTAGGAGGAGTTGAAGTCGTGAGATGTCGATTCGCGCGAGAAGAAATAAATCGGGTCGGTTACTGGCTGTTTCAAGACCGGTTTTTCTGACTTCGGGCGAGCACTGCTACTTATACAAGAAAATATACCCAAGTATTCAGAATCTGAAATTCAATTGTTCAAATTCACTTTCCGAGTACCCATTCAGGATAGCTAAACTTTCTGCATTCGTTTAGACCATTGTATGTAATTAATGAGAAGATTTATATTATTGGACTAAAGGAAAGGACATTATTGGCCCGTAAATGCAAGAAGAAAAAAAATACAAAAATGAGAAGATTTTTTGGTGCAAATAGCGTATGGGTGACGTTGATCCGGGCTGTCCAAAATTGTAACCGACGGTCCAAATGAAAATATCGAGCGAATTTTAAAAAGAAAAAAGTGATCTTTATTATAGGTATCAAGCTTAACATTAGTAGTATGTTTCAGGGTAATTCTTTTTTTTTTTTTGATCCGCATGTTTCAGAGTAATTCTATTTACCTAATTAGTTTAATTTTTTAAATTGGTGTACCTAATGCTCTGATACTACCTTGGTATGACAAATCATGAAGTACAGTAAATAAATAAAGGAGCAATTTTACAAGAAACACTAGAATTTATGTGGTTTTAACAAGCGTAAGCTAAAACATGCATTCATGGATGACGAGCAAGAGATGATTTGCTATGAACAAGAGCTTTGTTTTTCGTAGGATCATAAAATTCAACGCAAGTATACCGCTCAAAACTCATTGTCTAGCTAAGAGGGCACAGACAAAATTCATGCATCACTCAATTACAAACATCCATTGCATAGAGCTAGTGCAATTCTAATATTTGTTCTTAACTTTATTTGTTGTGTTGAATTCTCTCCTATAAATTTTTATTTATACATTTAAGTTCTTGCCTTACAAATATTTTTGAAAAAAAAACACACAATATCACAGACCCATGGGAACAACCCGAGGCCAGACCAGTCGACCCACATTTGGAACAAAATCGCAGTTACCCGAGAAGCTCTGGATTTGAAAATCAGTCATTCTCTCATCTTTCTTTTGTGTAAAGTTATAGAGATACAGACACTACACACAAATTCCATTATCTCATCTTACCCAAACAAGATTTTCCTGAGCATAGTTCAAGAACAGATTTCAAAAGTTAGCTTGTTTGTCTTTTGAAACATTTTTTTTTTTTTTATAATCGTCTATTGAAACTGTCATGCCAAACATGACAATATCCCATTGAATACGAACTGCACTTCAGGATCTGTGTTTTAAAAAGTGAGATTATATCAAACAATTGTGCACACAAAAATCGACCAAACTAAAAAATCGGCCAAACTAAATCTGTACTCTCTCCATCATACAAGTACATTTACATATTTTACTCAGAAACTGGCCAAAGTTGAGCATGCTCCAGGGAACACTGTATTGGTAACTAGTGCTACGGTGCTACCCAACCTGAGACTGCAGCCGTTGGGAAGACATACAATTAACCGCCATGCACCCGCATTTCCTACTCAAAATAAATGCCTTTCAACTCTCACGCATCCCTGGCAGGAATTTCTATATAAAAGTTCACGTTTTAGGCTTCTTTGGCGGGCCCATATCTCCAGGCTCAGCCTTCCGCTTTATTCCCAGGAAGTGCTCAACCTGAAAGACCAAACACAAATGATCAAGCGAGTCTGAAGCCAATCTGAAAGTAAACGAAGAAATGTACCCAAAACTGCAACATCCTGACCAATGCTAATCAATGTTACATGTGTGAATTTTGATGGAAAATCACATGAATCTTCTCAGTTACAAGAGAAGAAACCAAGTTTTTCCATTATAGGGTTTTCCCTAAATGCCACAGGACCACAAAAACATACATATAGGGATTTGAATGACAGCGCAGTAAAGAAAAATCAAAATATCTTTCAACCGACATGAAATATGATAATATCAAACCCTAAGAGCATTTATCTCCCAAGTGCAAATAGTACCCCAACCTACATAAAACAAACTTATGCCACAAACCCACATTCTTCAGGGTCTATGAGTTGAAACGCTAGAGTAAATTGGAAAAACAATTGTTGCCACTTGGCTCCTAATGTTTGGTGAAATTCTAAGTTAACTGGGGCCACCCTATCACTTGGCTCCTTCTTCGGAGCCTTTCTAACACTCGGCTCCTTTGCTGTGAAGCTCATTTAGTATCAGTTGGTTGAACAAGGGCAAATTACTTAATTTGCGAGAAATAGAAAATGAAGAAAAAACAGAAAAGGTAGAAAGTAGAAACCCATTTTTTCCGGAAAAAACAATCTTCTCCCTTCCACAACCCAACAAACACCATTACATAGAGGTGCAATATCTTTCCTTCTGTCATTTTCAACTCCCTCAGGTCGCTAATATGTAAACAAGTTGCAGTTTCTCCTTTCCATGTCCGTGTCCTAATCCATTTCATAGAGAAACGCAACCGCACCAGTAAAGAAAACCACTCCAACTGCATGTAATACATCACCATTTCCTCCCAATGGGCCACCACACCCATAAGTTTACTGAAGTCAGAACTTCCAATGGTTTAGAGGTTCTCTCACCACCTTACTTCATGGAGTTCAACCTCGGCAGAAATTGAGCACCATGATGAAATACTAGATATACAGTATATCTCCCCTCTTAAAAACAATTAAAAAATTTGTTTTCATTTCGAGAACACTAAATAATTATTACAAGGTTGCCAGGGTCAAGGTCGTGATATAAACTAAAAGTCTGCAATGTATGTTTTTACAGCAATTTATACTTTTTCTGGTCATCATTATTTTACTTTTTCTGGTCATCATTATCTTACTCTCTGGATATGATAACAATCAATGTAAGGTAACCAAACAAGCACTTATCATTTGGATAAATTACACTGAACTTCCCTATAAACAATGACCAAAACTTCCCCTCAGGTTACTCAAATGATGACTTTCCTGTCAGACTGGTTAACCAAACAGTACTACTAGAGAATGGTCTTTTACTGATTTACCCCTTAACTGATTGATTGACATCTAGCCGAAACAATAATAACTTACTAGTAACGTTATTCTCACGCAAATATATCAACATCTAGCAGACTGCAGGCATATGACACAACAAAATTACTGATCTGAGAAAAGTGGCATATTGTGTAAACCAGGACCAGCAACAACCACGCTTATCGCAATGGTCAAACAAAAATAACACGAAGATTCTTCATATATCTACCTCAATGTGCTTAATCAGTCCATGGTGCATAAAATGACACACAAGGAAAAAGTACAGAAAACAGGAAGCTACAAACCTTTCTGTCTCCAAGCATGGGCGTCAATCCCCCAGGGAGATCCTTCTCAACAGTTGCAAAACCACTGCTAGGATCACTTGTTTGCCTGCAATCAAATAGCAAAAGAAAAAAGGGTTAAAAAGAAAATCAACAGATTATGTTGCGATGATAAGGAGATCTGCAGACAGACAGCAAATATAGACCTAGTTAAGCTTCATCTTTGAAAGTGCTGGTTCTACTGAGAATGGCATGAATTTTCTTTATTGGAAGGCCAAAATGTCATGACAAGCTATTCCAGGTTGTTTTTGATGAACTTAATCAATATCACCACAGAAACATGATTAACCACTGTCGCACATAATGACATAACCCAGAAAAGTTACTGTAGTAATTTACACATCACTTTTCATTTTTGTCACCCTCTATTTGATCTGTCATCCCATCTTCTTTTTGCATCTCATGCGGTCATATTATTGAATTTCAAACAAAAAAAGCTGAATTTCCGAAGAAAATACTGACCCTAGAATTTAGGAAACCAAGAGATGTGCTTGATATTTGAAAAGGATAAAGAAACATGTGCAAAACTAATGGTCTCGCAAAAAGCATCAATTTTCAACAAGTAATAGCATGGGATCTTAACAGCTCTAGATAATCAAGCTATTTATTTCCAGAATTGATAAACACGACCAATCGAGCCACTTCATCACCTCCACAACTCAATTTTCTAAGGTGCCTAGACAAAAGAACTCAGCTAAGACTGCCATATAGAGCTTAACAAATGTCAGCACTACCTTAAAAAAAAAAAAAAAGGATTTGATCTGGTTGGTTAAGTTGCTTGGCAATCAGTCAATCACTATTGACAGGGCAGTTACATGGGGCTCACAAACAGTGCCTTTTCCTTTCTTTTTGCAAATCAAGACAACCCACATTCGAGAAGAAACCTTATAACTTCCAAGGGTGGGCAGCACTCAACTATTTTCTCAGCAAAAAGCCCCTAAGAAAAAAAATTCGGTGATGTACGTAAGTTCCAAATGAGATCATGAGCCTAACAGGAGAATGTTAACCAGCAAACAAGACCATGAGCCAATGGTAAGATAGTCAAATCATCAAATTAATTTAGTTTTTTTGCTTCCGTAAAATGAAGGAATAGCAATCAAGAATCGCTGTGAGAGGTGGAAAATACAAAGGCACCCTGTCCAGCATTTGGATACACAAATAAGAAGCCCAACGTTAACAGCGATAGCCTGAGATACACGGATCCGTGTTTTCAGGCGAAGTACCTATGTCGATACGACACGACACGACACGGGTGTGGGTGCGGGATACGTACCCGGTGTGGCGATAAAAAAATCGGACACGTTGGGTCAGAAATCAGAGGAAAAGAAGAAGATGATGAAGATTGCTGCAGCAGATCCAGGGTATTCTTCGATCTGCGTTGGGTTTAATGAGTTCTCTACGCCAAACGCTCCGTCGTCGTCGATTAGTTCTCCACGCGAATCTCTCCGTCATCGTCGATTAGTTCTCTGCTCTTCAAGTTGTTTACTGGGTCTCTATTTTATATTTTGGTCGACGGCGGTGTGAGAGACGATAATGGTGTAAACCCTTATCGAGCCTCGATTCACTGTGGGAGCAACAAGTTACACTTTATTTAGACTTGTAGTAATAAAGTGCCATGTGATACAGTATTTTCTGACTTTTGGACCTTGTTCTTCATCTTGTTAAGGAGCAGCCACATCATATAATTACTCTCTTAGAAGTCTGATTCCATGTACGTTTGTCCATAAATAGTTGTCTCTTAAAAGTCAAATTCAATGTACACACCTACCAATTCTTTTAATATAATACTTATTTTTAATGCAAGACACCTACTAGATGGGCTAAGAAATTGGGCTTGTAATGAAATTGGGCTTATTTATCGTTTGTGGGCTTTGAAAAATTCAGCCTGTTTCTTTCACATGTATATATTAAAAATATTCTGGAAATTGCATCGCGTATCCCCGCACCCGTATCCAAATTTGGATCCATATCCACGAATCCTCTTTTTTCAGGCTTCATGTGTCCGATCCTTGGATATGCACCCGTATCTGATTCACGTACCCGTATCCGTGTAACATAGGCGATAGCAACAAGAATGATGAGAGCACTAGGATACAAGGAGGAAGCAGTTACAAAACTTAGAAGGTTAGATACCTACATGGAACCGCCATACCAAATTCTTTGATTGCACCAAAAATGACACAGAATTCTTGCTATCCCTACCCATGCTACTTATGAGTCAATCGAAATTTCAGCACATATCAAGTATCAAAAACTAAGTAAAAAAAAGAAACTAAATAAAGGTAAACAAAAAGAAAGCATGATCGTATCGGGATACGTATCGCGTATAAATAAATAAATAAATATATATATATAAAAGAACAAAAAGAAAGCATACCCTGGTTTGACATGCCCACTGAGAACAAGATAGGGTGTCTTCAAACGAGCTTGGGCTTCCCTCATCCTCTCCACAGACTGTGATGGTGTATCTGAATTTTTCATTTGCTTTACCTTCAGTTCCTCCTGGTATTCACGTATGCGCTTTTCTTGTTTCGTTTTCCCAGGTCCCTTCCCGTGGAACTTGTGTGAAAGTAACCGGAAGGCTTCCTTTGGTGTCAACTGGAAAACACAAGGAAAGAACCTAAATGAATTATAAGACTTTGCCTGTGATCAATATGCTGTTTTCATTCCTAGAACGATAGTAAAACCGAACTAGCATAGATATGCCCACAACCAAAATGTGAAACCATAACTGCAAACAGAAAAGTAGCCTTTTAGCCGCTTAAGTTCTAGAAGTCTCCATTACTAGCAGTCAACAATTGGCAATACTTAATTATATATTCTAGCAAAAACTCTAATATTGGACTTAATGAAGTTTCTAACACTATCGAATATATTTACCATTACTCATTAGACTCTGCACAAATGCCTACGGTACAAAACTTTTCAAGTTTTGAGACTTTTCAAGTTTTGAGGTCACTACCTCTATTCTTCCTCCCTAGATAGAAAAAAGTATTCATGTTGGAGACTTCCTACCCATGTCACACACTATGTCCTATGTAGCACAGATACAGGAAGGTGACACGTCACGAACACCGACACTCCAACACACAAATTTCAAAAAAAAAAAAAATGGACGACACATGTCAGGGGACGCAATTCAAAAAGCATATATGCATACTATTATAGGAATAAAAACTACAAAAAGTAAGGCTCTATGGTAAATATGCAACACCACATATTTAACAACAACAACAACAATAACAGAACTCATCTAGTCCCCAATCATTGGGGGGATGGGCAGGGATGACAACAATAACACCACATATACCTTCAATTATATTTCTCATTATATCACTCACAAAAGTATTTAAAGAAAAGCATTTTATCATTTATGTGTCTTTCTAACCAATAAAGCATCATCCGTCACACAAAAAGTACGACTTCCCCAAGTTTTA
Source organism: Gaultheria prostrata (assembly GCA_036023075.1). NCBI lineage: Eukaryota > Viridiplantae > Streptophyta > Magnoliopsida > Ericales > Ericaceae > Gaultheria > Gaultheria prostrata. The sequence goes on along the minus strand of JAXBDA010002936.1, from coordinate 14,769 downwards.
TTAAGTGTCACGGAGTGTCCAAACAGAAAACGTTGTGAAAAAATAGGACACTTTGAATTCGAGTGCCGGACACGTGTCCGACGAGTGTCCTACACTGGTACATGACCTCCAACAAAGTGTCCATGCTACATAGATTATGTCTTATATCCATGTTATGTGATGCAGGAGGATCTCTAGACCATCACCCTAGGGCAAGTGGGATTTGGTGTGATTGAGTAGACCTTGGGCTAGAGGTTAAAGGGATTGATTTGTCTCCTCCCAGTAGTTGCAGTTTTCCAGATCACCAGTCGATTTCCCTACATCATGATGATTTTCGACTGCTAGTAGCAACTTGCTGCCACATTTTTCTTTCCAACCCTGATCAAGACTATTACACCCGAAACCAAACTGTTTGTCTTCTAATGGTACTAACAAACTTACTGTACATTCCAACAAAATATTTTCCACAAGATCGTCTTCTGAAACTGAATATATTCTTTGTATATAAATAGCATTTGAAAACATCGACATTTCACTATTAAAGGAACAAATGCGCATTGATGCAATAGGGTTACAATTTAATAAGATTTCATAGTGAAGGGTCCACACCTTTCCAAGTTTGTACGAGGGGTTTGCCGTTCAATTGATGGTTGCAGCCCTAGATCTATTAATGACAAACTTCAAGGCACAAGATCAAAGGCCTTTGATTTAAAAGTGCCCAGACACTATGGAGTTCCAATTCACATCCCATTGTTCAAAATTCATCTTAGGTAGGTATTCCATTCTTGCTCGATTACATTATTTTTCCCATTTCACAAATGCAAGAATTCTCCATAATTAATAGTTAAACTTAATAATGAGATCATGTAGTACCTTTTATCAATGTGTTTCCAACTTAAGATATCATTTACCATATCTTTTACCTTATCTAGTTGCTCGAGTCTAAAATCAAACAATTGAGCTATTTCGTTCCAGATTTTGACATTTTCTCACAAAATCTTTTCCAGTAAACGCATGACGTTATTTTGAAAGATACTATGACATTTATACATAGGTTCAAGCGTTCAACTAGGGGTGAGCACGGGTCAGGTACCGTTGGGTTCGGTTCGGGTCTAAATTCATCGGGTCGTGAACAAACGAACCCACGCCCGAACCGAACATGCTTCTAAACCGAAAAGTCGGGTTGTTTGGGTTTCGGTAGGGTTCGCCAGGTTTCCCCAGTGCTGAAATCGCGAACACAAACTACAGATCTGGACATTTTAATCTCATGTGGTTAATGTTTTACAGAGGCGTTCAAGTGTTAAACCATGGAAATGAACGGCGAACACAGAGGTGATGAACAGATTCACACTTTCAATTTAAAAAGTACAAAGCTTAATAGCAGGATCCTTCTAAAATGGGTGCACTCCCTAGACAGTAGCGCGGCTGCAGCTCGCTCCCATTCCGACAGGAACCCGCTCCTAAATAGGATGGGAGCTTCCACACTAATCTTAAGGGCGAAATTCTCCCTTCTCTTTCCAAATCTATGCAAGCAGGAAGAAAAAGAAAAAAGAAGAAAGATTTAGGACTCTCTTTCTCGTCTTGTATTCTACTCTAATTATCTACTTGTTTAGTTCATATATTTGGCATAAAAAAATCTATTGGGATGTCATTTCTCACTCATGTTTATATATATAAAATGTTTATATACACGCTCGTTTTGCAACTATAGAACATATGTATAATACATATAAATGTACTTATATATTTATTTATTTATTAAAATTCCCTTGCCGCTCCCAACCTAGGGAGAATCTACATCCCCCGCTCCCGCTCCCGCTCACACTCCCACTCCTACACCCGTCCCTGCTTCGTGCAACTAAGGCACACAGAGAGAGAGAGAGAGGCATACATATCTGGAGGTGCGGCTGGAGGCGATGAACGGAGTCAGCGTGGTGGATGCCTGGACGGTGATCGTGGTGGACGGCGTACAGAAGTGATTTGGGTCAGAATTATTTTGGTATTTGATAGAACCCACTAAATTGAGTTTGTAGAAGGCTTGAGAAATTCCCTTCCTCGTGGATTCTCAGCCTCAAGGCGTGGTTGTGGAAGCCTAGAAGCCTTCTGATTTGGGTCAGTAGTTGTAGGGGGATTTTGATTTTGGTCAGTAGATGTAGTGAGAGAGAGAGAGTTGAAGAGTTGGGGTTAGATTTTACTGTGAAAAACGAGAAAAGAGGGAGAAGATGCCTTTGAAGTCTGATCTGTAGTGTAATTTATATATACTGTCGTGTCGGGTCGCCCGAAACTCTAAACCCCAAACCCAACCCGACTTCATCGGGTTATTAAAATTTCAACGCGAACCCGACCTGATGATCTTTCAAACCCACCCAAAACCTGTCGGGTTTGATCGGGTATTGCTCACCCCTAAGTTCAACATCTAATTTTAAGAGTATTTTTTTTCATATATTTTAGGTTTTTGTTTAAATATTTCCCAGAAAATTTTTGCGTGCATGGCCTAACTTTTGGTTTCAATGTACGAAGCGACTAAGCAACCAGCAATGAAATAACTATAAGATACTACAAAGGTTCAACCAACCAGATTACCGACCAAACATGACTACATGTTCCAACTGCAGACCATCAAAGTCTTGTAGCTGTAAGTAGTGAAGCGTTCAAATAGTTGGCTTGACCTTGATGTATTTGTATTTTTCAATCACAAGATAAATGATGTCAAAGGCTCTCAAGCTTTTCAAACAAATACTTCAAGAGATATCTGCAAAATTATTGACAGAGTTGAACTTACTGTAGAAATTGCTCCAACTTCGGACTCACCTCGAGGAAAAATAGGACTGGGCAGGTTCAAGTGGTGATATGGCGTGAATTGAGAGAGAAGAAAGAGTCTGGCTTTAGAGGCATGATGCACTATGTAATCATGCATCCTCAACAAATCCCTGAACGCTTCCCTACACTATGGCCTCATTCATCAATAATTCAACCATTTCGTTTTACCAATCACTTGTTCTTAAAACCAGCTTTCTTAAGACCAAAGAGTCAGGCCGAAAGGGGGAAAAGCTCTATGTTCTCGAATCTCCTATAGCTGGATCCTTTTGGAACCATAAGTTTCATAAACCTCACAAGTTTACCGAATTAAAATACCAGTTGTACATGACGAAGATTTTGCTCGGCTTGCTCTAGTTGATCCAGGTAGGAGAAAACCCCGGCGTTTAATAACCAAAAATGATTAAAGAGTTCCTAGACCAAAGTGTAAATAGCCATTCGGGGGAGTTTCATCTCACATTAGCAGGATTATCTCTAACTAGCGGGCATGTAAACAAGGTGCTCTACCAAACTGAGGTATAGCCTTAGTGCTTGTGATAATATTCTATTTCATTAAGTAGAGAATTGCGTGGTATTGTCCTAAATCACTCGAGGCCTGCTAACTTAAAAAAATTTAACAATTTATGAACAATGCATTTCTGGCTAGAGTAGGTTAGGGAAATCAGACATGATAAAAATAGAAGAAACGTCCTACTTCAAGTTCAACTAATCAATGGAAGTCAAGAATAGTTTGTCAAACCTGTTTTACTGCTATAAATTTGATTGCATTAAAAACATCAAAACTTGACAAATGAAGTCAACAAACAAGTATGGTTGTGAATAGAATAGGTCGAATTCTAGTACAACTCCATCAGTGCTTCTTGACCTATAAATTTTCTCTCTTTCATGCAATAAGGTGAATTTGAGATGCCTGAGTCCCACGTACCACAAGCACATTTATGTTAAAGAGATTAAAAATCGGAACTAATTTCATTTTGTGAAGAGAATACTTACAATTCGTCCAAACTCGTCTGTCCTTTCAATTCGTATCTCTTTTTGTCCATCGTTTTCATATATGCCAACAAGCTTGCTCTTTTTCTTGTCCATATTTCTGCCACCCCATTCAACAGTTTCTTTGAGTGTTCCTCGGTCTTTAAGCAGCTTAAGAGCACCAGATAATCCCTTCCCTACAGCTGTTTCATGAATTGTTTCATCTGGAAGTATCTCCTCTTTGTCCTCATAAGCAGTGTGTTCCTCTTTGTCAGTATCTTTTACCTCTGTCCAACCACCATCCTCATCTTTTGTTTCTGGATCCAGGGCTTTTGGCGCTATATCCTCCTCCATGAAGACATCTTCACCATCTGGTTTATGAGCTTCTGAAAGAGCACAAGTGATGATGTAAATTTGACTCATTCTGCAAGTTCCTCGTCGGGTAAAAGCCGAATCACCTTTTCTCTGGCTTCTGTTTTCTTAGTAAGCCTATAGGGGGAGATCTAGTATTTATAAATGCATGCCAAGGTCTGTGTCCATTAAACTCGTAAAAAGAAAAAGGAAAGAGAACTCGTGTTAATGATACGTAGTCAAAATAGTCAGACAAATCAACTACTTCCTAGCTAGGACAACTACCCTCTCTATACTGACTTCGCTATTTAGACCACTTCCAAATAAGAGCGCAAGCCGACCATCTTTGCTGCAGAGGAACCTACATGTGCAAAAAGAGGCTATCATACGGAGAAAGCCTTCCCAAGGCTTGCTGCCTATGCCAGATGCTCCTTTCTTTGGAACTACTAGCTAGTCTTGCCTACACATATATAAGTCTGAAAACACATACATATGTTACTCTGAGGACCTGCATGTGGATTCAACAAAGAATATGGCATTTTACTGGAGGACAATAAGAAAGTAGAGCAACGTAGAGATACATTGTTTAGCAACCTACGACAATGCTAAAACGCGATGAAACACATTTAGAAGTTGGCGATAGAAAAAAACATATTCCAAATTTAATAGCCAAATACGAACGTGGAAAGCTTAACTCGTCCTAGAATGGTATCACTCCAGGGCTACTTCCGAATATCTTCTACAAGGTTACACCTATTTTTGCCTAGATGCAAAATACGCCTATCATCTGTATGCAATATATGGAGGTTTAGGGGGGCCATTGTTTCAGTGGTACTCTGAGAGCAGTCACTTTGTGCATATTGCCAAAGGTTAGGTCTGTCTCCAATCATCCCCCGCCCATACCCCCAATCATTGGGGACTAGATGGGTTCTGTTATTGTTGTTGTTGTTGTATCTGTATGCAATATATCTAAAGAGCGTACAGTATAGTTAGCAGGGAAAAGTGAAGACTAAATCCAATTTCATTTTATCAAATTTTGATTTGATAACTTAATAAATATAATAGCCCTCCACAGATACCTGACATATTTGTCATTGTAACCTCTAACCATGCACTTAAAATATTTCTGTTTTGCATTCACTAGGTTCAGGGCACAAAGAAAAAAGGAGAATACCTTCATCAAGTTGAAGACCCCATACAAATTCTTCCATCTCCGTGAAGACAACCTTGTTTTCTTGTGCCTCTCCAGAAGTGGCGTTTTGGTCATCCGCAGTTGAATGGCTAGCAGTTTTAGCAGCCAGGAGCGCAATGGCCTGAGGACCAGACGCTGCCACATCACCTTGCTTCTTGAGAGCTAATTTTCTAGCTCTTTCTAATGATTTATGAAGATCATCATCGTCTCCAAATACTGGATTATCATCATCTTCCTCTGCTTTGACAGTACGAGTTTGCTCTAGTCGTAGAGCTTTGGATGCCTCGTCAGCTTTAGCATATGCGGCTTGATAAGCATTGCTTCTCATTTCAGCCTCCAATCTCTCTTTCTCCTCTCTAATGGCCTTTCTCTTCCCATCATTCCGTGCACCAAGATCCCCCACTCCTAATCCAGCAGACACTGCTTCCGCTTCAAGGGCATCTAGGTCTATCTTCTCTTTTTTCCTCAATGATTTCTTTTTCTTGGGTTTTTTAAACTGAACCATTTCTTCATGAGTGTAATAATCTGATGATGTGATTTTATCAAATGTATTTAGGTCTTCAAAATGGTTGTTTGCTGAAACACCATGTATTCTTTTTCGGAGCTGGCAAAGAAAATGCACTTCCAGTAAGATTACAATAACTAAGCATCTCAATAGCACTTTCTTAACATAGCATCAACAGGAATAAGTACCTCCTCTAGTTTCTTCTCTGCGTCGCCAGTGAAACGTCCACTTGCATCCAGAGTTACCCCCTGCAAAAGTAAGAATGAGCTAACTACAAAAGAGCAGTACAACTGAAGACATACAATTCCAACAAACAGCAGTACTCAAATCTAACCTCACAATCGCGCGCGCACACACACACACCCCCAAAAAAAAAAAACTAACCTCGTCTACAATAGGATCATCGTACTGTGGAAGTATTTTCCTTTCAGAACCTGGCTCATCGTTGAACCTAAAAATTACACAATGAACAAAAGGTTAGTTAATCATCTGAAATAAATGTACAGACACTAACTACACAACAATGTTTTTCTTACTTGTCAACATAAATTCCCGTTTTCTTCTTTGCAGCCTTGTAAGCATCATCTCTCTGCTTTTGCTCCCCAATTTCCACATTTTCAAGCATGTCCATCTCTGTTGTACAAAATGTCACATCAACTTCAGCATATCTGGACCAGAACAATACCATAGCAGAGAGGTGGAATGGAGGGGAAGGGGCATAAATGAACAAGGAAGGGGCATAAATGAACAAAAAAACTTTACCTTCATTGATGTCACCATCAGCAAGTATGCTCTGATCTTTGAGTGTCAACACAACTGCACCACCTTCAATTACTTTGTCAAGCCCATGAAGAACTTTAACCCCAGCTAAGTCTTCTGTTAATGGATATGCAAAACAAAATTGAACACAAAAGAGTTACACAATGAAATTGATTCTCTGGCAAGAACCAATGAACATAACATAAAATGGGAAGAAGATTTTATGCAACAAAAACAAAATCATCAATACAACAACAATAACAGAACCCATCTAGTCCCCAATCATTGGGGGTATGGGCGGGGATGGTTGAGAAACAGACCTAACCTTTGGCAATATGCACAAAGTGGCTGCGCTCAGAATACCACTGAAACAGTGCTACACGGACGTTTTGTTGCAGAACCATGCCCCCAAATCAAAGCCAAAAGGCATCAAGGAGGGCAGGCCTAGAGACCCAAATCAATATCCGTACTCATTACCATGCTTCCTTCATTCATGGTCCAGAGCATCTCAGTAATGAGTAACAGGTTTTAGACTGTCGTACTGTCAGGGGTTCCTTTCTACTAATTTCAGAACTAAAGAAATGTGTTCATTTTGCACCACCAACTCTGTGCTCATATACCATCTAATAACAACAGACTGACACAAATTTCATCGGACATCCACCCAAACTAGTAGGTTCTGATGAACTTTTAAATAATAAAATAGCTCCTATTTATTGAGAGAGAAAAGGAACCATACGAGCAGTATGCTGGGCTACCCCCTCATCTTCGAGTTCTTCCTGATTGATATTGTCCTGCAAACAATTACCTGTAAGATCAACCGTTCACTCCAAAACAGAAGAAAGGAAGCACAAAAGAAACAAATTACCTGCTCCTCAAAAATCTTTGAAAGCTGCAAGGCCTTCTCCTTCTCAGAAGTTTTTTTCTCTTCAATTTTGCGGCTCCTATTAACCCATGCGAGCACTTCAGAAACTCCTTCAGATTTTTTCTGCAGCCTTTCTTCCTTCATCCTAAGGGGAAAAAAAGGAGCAGAAATGAAATCTCCTTGATCAAAAATTTCCGAGAACTATGTGAGGAGAGTAAAGTGCCAAAGCAAAAAAACACATCTGTTTTTTGTAACAAAAGCTCAACAGATTATTTCCTACTAGCATTTCACTTCTTGAAGACAATGCAAATTGTTAAACTGACTATGACAGATACATGCAAAAGCCAGCTTGTTTTGGTTTGTAACTAGGGCTATGTTCTTTTTTTAGAAAGAAAACTAGGGCTATGTTCAATTGTAGCACAAAAGGCACAAATATACAGGAATTGCTTTAGGGTTCAAATTTTCCGACATATTTGGAAGCCTAGATTAAAAAAGCCAATGAGTTACATCAAAAATAAGAAACAATCAAACAACTAAAATCAGCAAGAAATATAACAAGTTATATGAAGCCCACTAATTGTACGCCTCAGTGAGACTTGAATCTTGTTTACTAATGATGTCAAAAATGATGTTTGTTGAGATTGATTACGCTAGGTGCCACTTAGTGGAATTTCAAATAAAATTCATAAAGGTTGAATTTATTTATGGGTTTTAATGTATAATTATGAAAATGATACCTTTGTTTAAGACATAAGAGGATAAGATTTGATTTAATAAAGTGGAGAGGAAGAGAATTATTTCGGCACATGTCTGTCTGCTACTCTGCTCCATCTTAGAAAGCTAACCTATCTTCGTAATATTACATATATCCAAGATATGCCTTTGCACATGCATAAATTGACCTTGTATATGAGTAGAGTTTAGCATATATCTAGAAAAAGAAAGAAAAGCAAATAACTGTAGGTAGTTCTGCCGAGGGTAAGAGACGAGGAAACCCAAGAGCAAAAAGCGGAGGAGGAGAGAGGGGCATAGGACCTGAAGGAACCCAATATCCATATGCATTTTAGTATTTAATCTCAAAATTCGAAACTTACACTTATGTCAGTACTTTGTCAAAGTTTTATGGGTTTAAACTTTAAAGTCTTCTGGTACCCATATCTACCAGCTGATTTAGCAAGTATGTGCTAATTTTTTGGTGAAAACTACTTGGTTCTTGAGCTAAGGGGGTGGAAGTGCGTGTGAGTGAGTTATTATTATGTTTATACTTAGTACTTGAGTATATTTGGCAATATTTTTCTACTATCTTATCATTACTTCATCTGCTCTTGCTCGGTAGCTTTTCTTTCGTTCGTTTGGGATTTATGTTCTTCAGAGGTTCTATCCTAATTGGGAGCAGACTCCTTTCTTGATGGGAACGAGGTTCCTAGGAGATTTGACTTGAGGGTGCAGGGCAGCAAGGTTTTGAGGTAGATTTGCTACCGCGATAGGAGGACCCTGATACCATGCTACTAATGTTTAACTCAATCAGGTTACTTGTTGACCTTAGAAATGTCCTTTCCTATGTTTCTCAGCATGCATAACAAATTCGGAGGTATTAAGAGGAGATTTCAATAGAGACAACAATTAGTCAAATTCTACACTTCCAGAGAAATCAATAGTGGGAGTTCATCCAGTCACAATTGGTCATACTGAGACCTAATATGTCATTATATACAATGTCGTGAATTCTAATTAGTAATTAAATTTAATAGACATGTATGTGAGACATGTTTTGTGTTAGTTCAGAAGGCGATGAGAATTGAGATATACGGTACCTTGGCTAAGAGAGTCGTCTAATGGTTACACAAGGTTAAGGTGAGAGTGTTGCGTCATCTTAATCAAAGTTAAAGCTTTATTAACATTTTACTTGGGGCTGAGTTGATTACTGCATTTGTGTGGGTGTAGATGCTGGTTACTTTTTACCGATGGAGGTGTAAACAACTGTCAAGACACAGTCAACAAGTGATGCTCATCACCTGGCATTAGCCCAAGACATAGTACTACATAAGAATGTTGGCCCGGAAATCCAAGGTCCAAAGCCTCTATATCGCTAAATGTAAAGATATCCCACCCAAGAAGTGATGCACATCACTTGGCATTAGCCCAAGAGATGGTCTTCATGTGAACTTTGGCCTGAAAATCCAAGTTCCAAAGCCCCTATATCACTAAATGTAAAGATATCCCAGCCCGAGAATGACCAGATTGACGATTAAGCTGGGGTGCGATGTGCCTGGCATATTGCATCCATAATACATCAGATGCAAATCACATGTCATTTGTCCTTGAGATAAGAAGGTTTAGCCTGTTTTAAAGCGAATGTAATATACTAATATTTATTCCCAATCAATGTTACTTTTATTTGATTTTAACTTGAGTCAATTTGTTCCCATAGGCTTTTAGTGTCAGCCTTTTACGTGTTCAGCGGGATGTGGTTCAGTGGTTCCAGTGCAACGTCTAGGCAATGAGTGGAGACTTTGTGGCTAGGAGTCTCTTACAAATTATTTAGTGTCAGACGACTCAGGCCTGTTAGATATATATTATATACATGTTATAGTCTTCTCCGGTCTAGTAATGTTACAGACTTACAGTTAATTGCCCACTTATCTACATCAGTGGCAAGCGTGGGGGTCTCATCCTACCAAGAGAAGGTCATATAGCTACCTCAGGAGTGACATGCATCACGCCACGCTCACTCCAAGAACAAAGAAGCGGCTTAATCATATGTAGGTAAAACCAAAGTTAGTTCATCATTGGGCATCTAAAATCTACCATCTTCCATGAGACATAACAATCTATATCACATAGAAATGTAGTGAGACATCCCAAGCATCCAAACCTCCCTCCTTGGATTTCTAGATCTATAATTTGAGAGAGTACATAAAATTAAGGGATACTTTCCTCTAATCACCCCATTTGAAAAAGAAAGCACTTCCACATCACGCAACCACTACCGCCACAACCCACATGACATATTGACATCACTCATCCGCAACCCCAACAATTAAATTGTGATTTATGTTGGGATTTGAATGGGATTAGAGCTGCATGGGATTTTTATGTGAAGTGGAACTTTTTTTTAAAAAAACAAAAATATCTAAATCTAATTCTTGTAATAGCAGCATATCAAAATTCAAAATCCTCTAATATAAAGGTTCACCATCCTATTTTTAACATGTTCGTTATGAACTTTTTATTGCATATACATTCGCCACCATAATGTGAAATTATTATTTTTAACATGCATGTGTTTGTACTAGAAACACATTACATGAGAAGATGGGATGTTTTCTAAGGGTTCAACGAGTGTAGCCGAAGAGCACGTGAAGTATCAGTGAATTATTTGACATTATGATTTTGACGTTTAGGTTAAGACATTGAGATTTAGGGGTGTCCAAAGAGTGTATGTGTATGCCACATGTGCGATGTGTCATGCCTCTTCTGTACAAATGCTTCTGTTACTTACACGGAGAATCTCCTTTCCTTGGCACTATACATGCGTTTGGTACCGATCATGAACACTCATTACAACGACATTACAATTCTCCACTGGTGATAATAAGCAAGTAACTTGAAGCATGTAATTACAACTAAGAGCTCGTGTTTTCAGATGCCAAAGCCACAAAGGTCAATCAAGGAATTGGCAAGTAGAGAAACTAACAAACGACATATGATACCCAAAACTGATAGATGTGATCCAAAGCTGATAGGACGCATGACTTACTTTGAAATGCGCTCTTCAACCTCCAAAGCTTGTAGATGTGAACCACCCGATTGGCCTGCAGTACTCTGTTGATACTTGCTGGACCTGGTTTCATCCTCGTCGTGACGAGAACTCTTCCTTTGGTTGCCTACATCCCCGTTCTGACCACCTTCGCGGTCTATTTTCAACACATCATCCTTTCCTCCATCCTTACCCCTGTCATGACCCTCTTGGTGTTTCCGACCCGCTTTCTCTTTTTCTCTAAACTTCTCTTTATCATGATCCAACTCTCTCTCCTTCTCCCTCCTGCCTTTACCCTTCTCTCGATCAACCACACCTCTATCCCTATCCCTGTCCCTGTCCCTCTCCCTATCCCTATCGATTTCGCTTTCCCTATCACCATCTCTGTGTTTTGCCACATCTCTTTCCTTTTCCCTTCCTTTCTCCCTATCCCTGCTCTTCTCTTTCGCCCTCTCCTTATCATTCTCCGCCTCCCTATCCCTATCCCGGTCTCGTTCCTTCCCTCGATCTTTACGGTCTTTATCCCTCTCGCTCCTCTTATCCTTGTACTTCTCCACATCGTAATCTCTCTCACTCCTCTTATCTTTGGTACTACTCCTATCCTTTTCACGATCATTACCTTCTCTCTGTCTCTCCTTCGACCGTTCCCGGTCCTTGCTTCTATGATCCTTCTCTTCCCTTCGACTGCTCCTACTACTCCGATGCTTACTCCTATGTTCCTTCTCTTCCGAATCTCGCGCCGGAGAATCGTCTCGATCCCTCATTTCAATACTCCTCGACCGCCTCGATTCGGACAAATCAGTGCCCATCGTAATTGCAACCAGAATCACCAACAATTGGCTAATCTGTTGATAAGCCCTAGATGCCTGTCAACGGGAGAAACACACACGCAAAAATCCTAGCTTTGTTCGATTGACGGTGTCGTTCTGATTCTGATCGACGTATCAGTATTAGGGGCTGGGAAGTCTCCCTGAGCTCTTGCCACACAAAACCCTAGTATTTAATCCTATTTAAAACAAATTACATCCGTCGCATTTTAATAGTGCAATTTAGAGCAAGTCCTATGGGATGTATAATAGCTATAGTCAAATGTCCATTTTTAGCATCAAAAATTGGTTAAAAGGTGGGTAACTAACTTTTTGGTGTTAAATTTTGGCACCCCTCTCCAGTGGGGGTTCTAAAATAGGACCTTCAAATTTTAACTAATTTTTCTCTCCAACTCATTTTTACTAATTTCTCAATCTCAATTCAACGACTACTCAACTACGCATGTCTAACATATTTTGAGTCCGCGTGATTAAAAATATATATATATTTTTTTTTAATTTTCAACTTGCGTCCAAAAATTGATTGAAAGTTATTTTAGGGTCCGGACAAATATTTTGGGACAGAGGGAATACCCCAAATCTCAACCTACACTCCCAACCCCCATTCTGAACCACCATTCTAAACTCACATTTCAACCCACATCCTCAACCACCTTTTCGAACCTCATTCTGAACCCCCATTCCAACCCTCATCTCAACCACCATTTCAACCCCCGTTCTCACCCTCAACCCCCATCTCAACCACCATTTCAACCCCCGTTCTCACCCCCAACTCCCATTCTCACCCCCATATATAAATGCCAGTAAGACTTGGAACTATCATCACCACTACCTTTTTGCTCATCTCTCTATCACCACTAAAATTTCTCTTCCAAACTATTATCATGAGCAGCTTGAAGCAAAGGGTTTTGAGGGGAGATTTTAACGCATCTTCCTCTGATGACGACGATACTGAAATGGCGCAACAACTTATGATGATGAGGCAGTACAAAAAAATGCAAAGAAGGCGTAACCCAGAAGGGGGTCATGTTGGTTCTACAAGCGGTCGAGCTTGGATCCCTCGTGATAGAGTTGGTGCCGACCAGCGGATCAATGCTGAATACTTCTCTGAGAATCCAGTCTATGGCGAAAACTTCTTTCGCCTACGTTTTCGAATGAATCAACCCTTGTTTGAGAGGATTTTAAGTCAGCTCCAACAACACGACGATTATTTCGTCCAAAGGAATGATGCAAGGGGAGTACCAGGTCTAAGCGGTATTCAAAAGATGACTGCAGCAATGAGGATGCTTGCATATGGGATGCCTGCTGATTCTGTCGATGAATATATAAAAATAGCAAAAAGTACAGCCATAGAGGCTTTCAAGAAATTCTGTAGAGGTGTTGTCCACATTTTCGAAGCAGAGTACCTGAGGTCCCCAAATGAAGTTGATATTGCCAGGCTCCTACATGAGGGAAGCCAACGTGGATTCCCTGGAATGCTAGGCAGCTTGGACTGTATGCACTGGCGGTGGGAGAAATGTCCAATTGCTTACCATGGCTTCTACACCGGACACTTCGACAAACCCACCATCATTCTTTAAGCTGTTGCCTCGTATGATTTATGGATTTGGCATGCTTTCTTTGGCATGCCTGGTTCATTCAACGACATCAACATGCTTGATCAATCTCCTATCTTTAATGATCTTCGTGCCGGTCATGCCCTTCCTGCCAATTTTGAAATCAACGGACATCAATACAACATGGGGTACTACCTTGCTGACGGTATCTACCCCAAATGGGCAACTATCGTCCAAACCATTTCTAAGCCGACGGGAAGGGAAAAAAAATTGTTTGCGAGGAAGCAAGAGGGAGCCCGAAAGGATGTCGAAAGGGCATTTGGCGTACTTCAAGCACGTTTTGCAATTGTGAAAGGGCCTGCACGCTTCTGGGATGCAGAAGATCTGTACTATATCATGATGACTTGTGTTATCTGCCTAACATGATAATCGAAGACCAACGTGGTATCGATATAGATCATGAAATCAATGAACTTCTTCGTGAAAGGCCAATTGAGGTCTCGCGCGAGCAAACAGATGTATTCACTAACTTCCTTACTCGTAACCGAGAAATCCGATCGGCTGATGCACACCATTCACTCCGCAATGATCTTGTTGAACATCTATGGGCACTTTATGGAGACGAAGAATGAGCTATTATGTGTACTTTTCTGTTGTTGTGATCTTGGAGTCTTGTACTACGTTTCCCATGAGAGGGAAATTAGCTAAATAAAGTGTGTCAAATGTAGTTTTTTATTGTTGTTGTATTCGAGTCTTGTAATATGTTTCCATGTCATGGAAATTAGTTAAATAAAATGCATTTCAATTATGATAATAAAAGATACATTAGAGGCTAATTGAAAATAAACTACAACTAAAAGTTACATCTAATAATACGAGAAGTACTGCAATCAATACGAGGGAAAATAAGCTGTGGAATTTGAGGTAACCGCCCATTTTAGCATTATTTCATCCTTGCGATGCTGGTAATAAAACTTCAACTGGGGGTCGTGAACCAGAGATAAGTCCATTTGCATAATATTATCTTCCATCTCTCTATCTTTCCTCGCCGCATTCCTCTCCTCAATGGCTGCCCTTTTCTCGTCTAATTCTGTTTGTCTTTCCAAAACTTGCACTCTCCTTTCTTTCATTTCAGCCTTCCTATTTTCCTTATCAATTGCATTTTGGCTAATTTTATCCATCACGCTGT